>JACXGM010005350.1:0-12213 GCA_016801145.1 Umbra pygmaea | reverse complement strand
TTTTCTCAATCTGTTATAAATATATTATATACCTATTTCTATTTTTGCACTGGAAATGTAAACAAATACAAGACATTAATCTTTCAGTTGAATTGATTGAGGTTGAAAGTGAGAAGAATAGGGGCCAGAGATTGATAGTACAGTGGCTGAGTGTCAATTCAATAGAAAGATATTGATGTGTGCAGGTAGAAAGTTGATGGAAATGTTAAGTATGAGTGCAGTCATTTATATGAGTCAAGTACGGGTGTTATTGTTTCTGTGACACATATACAACTCTCGTTGTTTATACACATTCCCTCTTTGCCTTGAACTGCTGAAAACTTAAAGTGTGACAGGTCTCATTTCTCTTTTGGCAATCAGATGGTGCCAGCACACCTTTGACAAAAGCTTTGTCGGTGGAAGCACATACTGTACATGAACACGTGAAATTAAATTGGCTGTTTTTCTACATATAATGTGAGTATGTGTTTGTTTGTTTTTTATTTGTTTGGGGGGGATTTCCACCTGTTTTTTTCTTCTCGCCCAATTAGTTGTCTTCAATTCCCCATTCAGCTTCTCTTATGTGCAACACCTCAGCAGGTTTGGGATGGTAAGAGATTGATCACATGCTTCCTCCAAGCCTGTGTCGCCAAGCTTTCTGATTCTTATCAAACTACTAATTCAAAACAAAAGCTTTTATTCTTACTTATGTGGAAGGTTAGACATTCGCCAACGATACAAACTTGATTAAATTCAGATGCCCGACTTGTAAACAAGGAGTCGCTCAAGAGCGAAGTGACAAGGTAATTGTGTCCGACTACGTACCCACCTACCCCGGCCAGTGCTGTACTAATCTGTCGCCCCTAGCAGTCCCCCCAGCGCGGGCGTAGTCGAAATGCCATGACCAGGATTCAGATTTATTTAAATGCACAAGAATCATTTCGATACAACAAACACAATCTTCTATATGTAAGATACATATAAATGTAACTCATTGTAAGTCATTAAGTCCTCAGGATATTCAGTGATCATTAAGTACTTTGGTTTTGAGTAGGATGATGTCAGTGCGTGTGTATGTGGCTGGACCAGTGTGTGTGGCTGCACTCTGGCTGCTCTGATTCCCTTTGCATTGATCCCGGTGCTCATCAAAGCCTCCACTCCACTTGATTAGTTGAAATGAAGACACATTCAAAATATCACAACCTAATTGGCCTAGAGGTTAAAGCTCATCGGAGTCATCTGGCAGCCCCCAGACATCCAAGAGCCATGCATCATTAGAGACTGTCATCCCCACAGGCCTACACATGGTTATGCGACCACTAGTCCAATTGTCCCTAACTCTCTAACCAATGAACTACAACCTCATTGTGATTGTGTTGCTTTCTACTTTTTAATTGCTTTGCTTGTTTCCTGTAGTTGTAATTTTGTGTGAACTACCCAGGTCGTTTGCAGCAAATGAAAACTTGTTCTCAGCCAACTTACCGGATTGAATAAATTATGATTGCTCTTTATGTTGACCTCAGTGCCCTCGATGTCAGTAGTTCTTAAACCTCTCCTTGAAGACCCCCAGCAATCTCACAGTTGTGTTGTACCTCTGACATAGCTCACCTAATTCAAGCAGTTAATGGCTTCATGATTACTTGTCAAGTTGATTCAGGTGTGCTCCCTCTCAGATACTTCTAATATATGGCATGACTGGTAGTCACCCAAGGAGAGGTTTGAGATCCACTGCTCTTATGTGACACCAGTCCTGGTATGTGGGACTCCACCTCCAGAGCTCTTTATGCCCAGGCTTGGTCCACTTTCCACCTGGTTCCTGTCAAAACCCCAGACAAGGCCCAGCGTGAGGATGAGACCACGCGAGCCGTGCTCTCAGCATTTCTGGGTCCAGTGCAGTAGCCGCTGGGTTATTCATTAGCGTAATAAATGAGGTGTCAGTGTCGTTCAGCATCGCCGTCGGCCGGGAATGATTTCTCCCTTTCTGCCCACACGCGGCCCCTATTGATTACGATGAGGCCTTCATCTCTGCCGTTATTAAAATATTGATCCGTGGCCCAAAGACGAGGTTCGGAGATGGAGTATGCTCTGGAGGTGGGGTGTGGAGATGGCACCTGGGCCTAGTGAGGGAGGAAGTGGGGTAGGATCTGGAGGTGGGGCGTGGAGATGGCACCTGGGCTTAGTGAGGGAGGAAGTGGGGTAGGATCTAGGAAGAAATCACATTGTCGAAAGAGGGTGGGACTTGAAGGGAATTATTCAGCGCTTTGGGACAAGCTGGGAATGCGGGAGAAATCAGATGTGACCGGAAACAACAGTAAGTATGGATTGAGGTTTTCTGTTTCCCTCAGGTTCAGCAGTAATCTCAAAACCTGTGCCACCATGGCTGGATAGCTTTCTGTCTTCGTATGAGCCATTCATTCTCTCCTGCCAGCGTTTCTGCAAGCCTGTCTCCCCCTAAACTCAAGCCCCCCCTGGAGTGCGACCTCAATTACAGAGGCAGGAAGATTAGGGGCCCGAATTAATACCCCTCCTAATCTGTAGACACCCTCCTCTCGTGCTCCATCTCTCTGTATCTCTTCCCCCCTGCTCCGTCGCCGCGTTAATTGTCAGCGTGTCTATTCGATACCGCTCTCGCGTGGTAAACAGGAGATAGGTTGACCGCCTGTTGCACTCTTCTGCCCATCCGAATCACCCCTCTTTCTTTACGGTGTCTCTATCACAACCACACACCTGTCCATGTTTGTCCCCTCCCCTCGTCTGCAGTTTTACATATTCCATCTAAAAGTGTTTCTGTACTCTCCACCACACCTGAGATACTGTCCTATCTTCACCCCCCTCCACCCAGCTCGCCTTCTCTCTCTCTCTCGCTCAGCAAATCTCCCTCGTGTTTGGATTCACATTAAGTAGAGATTAAGTTATACATTCATACATAAACGCACATAATACACACACATGCTGTACATTTATAGATACATAGTACACACACACCCACACACTTGTACACATTCTAAGACATATAATACCGTCTTCATTTTCTCTTTCATTCTTCTCGCACTCTTTCTAAAGCACTAAAACCTACACAGACAATGGTCTGTTCACATGAATCTGCACACACTCACATGCACACACTCTGATACTCGCGCACACTCATCAGACACACTGGCCCTGGCTTTCCCCCTCACACAGGCCATTGGTGTGCCGTGGGCGCCCAGGCAGCGTGAGAAGTGAGAGTCGAGGCGAGCTATTAAAAACATGACACCATCCATCAGAGGCGCGCACTACAGATGCATTTTGTGTTCTCGACTTATCTCCCTGCTTTCATCTCTCTCAGCAAACCACGTCATCATAAAACAACAACAGCACGGGCGACCGTGAATAAAGAAGAGAAATGTCACTGCTACGGGGAGGAAAAAAATAAGCGAATAAAATACAGTAGTGGCTCAAGCCCGGAAAAACTGAGAAAAAAGGATGGTAACGGGAAGGCCCAAAGAGGTGTGGAATATAAAACCACATGGAAAAGGAGAGACAGAGATGCAAGGGATGTTCTGTGGAAAAAACAGGGAGATGTTTTTATATGCCTCTTACTTCACAAGAGTAATTGCTTTTGATACACAACTACTCCCCCTCATTCCAACCCCATGAGGACTCACCCAGGAAGTAGTCACCTGACTGCCCCCCCGCACAAACTGGTTCCCTGGGGGGCTAATAAAAACTAAGAGCCCAGAAGGAGAGGATGGGGGGAAGATGTGGGGAAGATGGGAAGTGGGAAGCAATGCTCTTAGTAAAATTGTTATTTTCCGATGAATGTGCGAGAGATAAACTGTTGCTCCCCTCAAACCCTTTTTAAAAAATGTCCTCTCTTATTCACCCGTTCATTTAGACCCTCCTTCCCCTTTTCTTAGCTCATACCCACACCCCTATCGTCTAAAAATGAGCGGCATCAATCTGTCCTTTTGCTAATTGAATAACCTCTTATCCACTTATCACGTGTCGTTTCAAGGCTCTCGAGGCCAACTCAAATATTATTACCGACGGAGACGTTATGTACAGATTCACAAGCCAGAGGGTGGGGTGAGATGGGGTGCTGGATGATGTTGTCATCTTTCCCCTGGGGGGGAGGGCGGGGGAGTCCATGCGTTGTGACCCCAGAGGCTGACTCACTGTGGGGATGACAGGGGTGGAGGTGGGGGGTGTAATCTTTCTTAATTGCTTGCGATACACTGGAGCTGACCCCAGCCATACTGGTTATTAGGCCTATCAGTCTGGATATAATCGTTTTGTTCACCATTTTATTTCTCGGCTCAAAGAAATGTCCTTTGTCCATCCTACAGGCCATCGTCCTTCTACTGTACACTATTATTGTTACTGTGAACTATATGCGCGGGTTGAGTCATAACCCACTGGTCACTCTGTGAAATCCGCGGGCCAGACGGGTTTAAGGTCGAAAAATATTTTTGGGTTGAGGGGCAGTTGGGTTGCAGGCAGCTTGAATGTTGAATGACATTGCTAGGCTTAACATTTTTTTTAATGATCTGTTACTTCAGTGAACTAGGTAATAGTATGCCTCTCGAAGTAGGCTGTCAGCAAGCACCTTTCTGTCACTCAGTGTGAAGCGCTTGTTCTAAAAACAACTCTACGCCTTCTCCTCTAAATTCCCCAAACATATAACTCTGGGTAATAACTCACTTATCAATTTAGAATTGGCTAAATAATCTCCCAATAGCCCCAAATATAATTTGCGATAAATTGCCTTTTTTGTTGTATCGGACTAAGTAGGATTTATGTGCATATTTAATATACTGTATACAGCTCTGTAAAAATTAAGAGACCAATGATAATCATCAGTGTCTCTGGTTATCTATTGATAGGTATGTGTTTGGGTAAAATTAACATTTTTGTTTTCAGTAAACTACTGACAAAATTTCTTGCAAATTCTAAATAATATCTTCTTTATTCAGAGCATTTATTTGCAGAAAATGACAACTGGTCAAAATAACAAAAAGTACGAGTTGAGAGAGTTGTCAGATCTCAAATAATACAAAGAAAATAAGCTCTTAGGAAGAGACAGGGGAGTGTCGCGGGGGCAGCAGCTCCAGCAGAGGACCCCAAACTTCCTTTTCCCGAGCCTCATTAACCAGCTCCGACTGGGAGATCCTGAGGTGTTGCCAGGGCTGGTTGGAGATATAATCCCGCCACCTAGTCCTGGACGTATCTGGAACACCTCCCTAAGGAGGTGCCCAGGGGGCATCCTTACCAGATGCCCGAACCACCTCAACTGGCTCCTTTCGACGCAAAGGAGCAGCAGCTCTACTCTGAGCTCCTCACGGATGACTGAGCTTCTTACCTTATCTCTAAGGGAGATTTATTATTTGAACTCCTTCACTTGGGGTAAGGACTCATTCCCTACCTAGAGTAGGCACTCCATCGGTTTCCTGCTGGGAACCATGGCCTCAGATTTGGAGCTGTGAATCGATCCAGTGAGTGCTGAAGGTCACAGGCCAATGATGCCATCAGGACCACATCATCTGCAAAAAGTAGCGATGAGATCCCCAGCCCACCGAACTGCAACCCATCCCCACACTTCGATATCCTGTCCATAAATACTACAAACAGGATTGGTGACAAAGCGCAGCCCTGGAGGAGGCCAACCCTCACCTGAAACGAGTCTGACTTACTGCCGAGAACCCGGACACAGCTCTCGCTTTAATCATACAGATATTGGATGGCCCAAAGAAGGGACCCTCTCACCCCATACTCCTGCAGCACCTCCCGCAGTATCTCTTGGGGTACCCGCACATACGCCTTCACCAGAGTCACAAAACACACATGTAGACTGAATGGGAATACTCCCAGGCCCCCTCTAGGATCCAAGGACAGAATCTGCATTGTTCCTCTTCAACCTGAGGTTTGACTATTGGCCGAACCCTCCTTTAAAGCACCTTGGATTACACTTTACCAGGGAGGCTGAGAAGTGTGATACCCCTGTAATTGGCACACACCCTCTGGTTCCCCTTTTTGAACAGGGTAACCACCACCCTGGTCTTCCATTCATTTGGCACTGTCCCAGACTTCCACGCAATGTTGAAGAGGCGTGTCATCCAAGACAGCCCCTCCACACCCAGAGCTTTCAGCATTTCTGGACGGATCTCATCAATCCCCGGGGCTTTGCCACTGTGGAGTTGTTTCAACTTGTCTCAGCAACTTCCACCAGAGAAATCCACGACAATTCCCCATCATCCTCTAGCTCTGCCTCTAATATAGAGGGCATATTTTTTGGATTCAGGAGTTCCCCAAAGTGCTCCTTCTTCCATCCTATTACCTCCTCAGTTGAGGTCAACAGAGTCCCATCCTTACTGTATACAGCTTGGATGGTTCCCCGCTTCCCCCTTCTGAGGTGGCAAATGGTTTTCCAGAAGCACCTTGGTGCCAACTGAATGTCCTTCTCCATGTCTTCTCCGAACTTCTCCCACACCCAATGCTTTGCCTCTTTCATGGCAGAGGCTGCAATCCTTCAGGCCCTTTGGTACCCTGCAACTGCCTCCGGAGTCCTCCGGGATAACATATCCTGGAAGGATTCCTTCTTCAGTTGGACTGCTTCCCTTTTTCTTCTTCTTCTAGTCTGTAGACATAGTCGGTAGCATCTCCTCAGTCACAACACCTCTGGTCAGGAGAAGACTGCAACTAGTGTCTCTAACACCACGCTTGAGTATAAATAGTTACAGTGCTCCCGTGACATCACATTGTCACGCACAGGGTTGGAAAGCTGTAGTATACTGCAGGCTTTAGCCTCTAACCAGGCCACATTAAACTACACTAACTAAGCCTGGGGAAGTTCTATATAAGCTTCTGAAGCACAGATTATATCAGTAAACTTTAGTGGTGTGATCTTGGCAATGTGGGTGGGTCTGAATCATGCCTTTTTGCTCCTGCACGAGGTTTTCTTTATGCAGGGTCACTTCTCAGCCTAAGATGTTATGCTGCAATAGTTGTATGTGTCATGTTGAACCTAGGAAGACCGAAACCCTTGGAACATGCTTCAGGACCGTGTGGCCTGATGACTTCCTGTCTCTATCCTGTCCCCACCGCTGTGCTGGTGCCCACATCACTGCTGTTGGTGATCACATTTCTGCCTGGTGACTCCAGCTGTACATCTCCAGAGAATCCTGTTCTCCCTGCTCAAGAACACCAAATTGTGTTGATGCTACACGAAGACTATGGTCACAGCCCACCCATTCTTATCTCCATTTATGGACACTAATTGAGCACTGATAAACAATGTGACCTTGATACAATGGGCTGTGTACCTTCAGATCCCCCACCCGGTAACACTGATAAACAATGTGACCTTAATAAAATGGGCTGTGTACCTTCAGATCCCGCACCCACTACAGCAAGAAGAGTCTGAGGCCCCGTCCACACGAACACAGGTATTTTTAAAACCGCAGTTTTTTCTATGCGGATATGCTGTTTGTCCACACGAAAAAGCTGTATCAGGTTACTGAAACCGAGCTTTTTTGAAAACTCTGGCCAGGGTGAAGTTTTTTAGAAACTCCGGTTACAGTGTTATCGTGTACACGTGAAACCGAAGATTTTGACTCGTGACGTCAGAGTGTGTGCTGTTATCTCTTTTTAACGTAATTGTGCACCACTATCTCCGATGTTTACCTGAGAAGAGTTTGCGCAATGGCGGATGTAGCCAAAATATCGCTGCTAATATCTTTGCTGCTAACAGGGCTTATAACAGGGGTTAAAACCGAGACATGCACAGTTATCGCAATACATTGCTGAACAGAGAAGTCAGAATGCAATACTACTCAGGTCACTGCTTGACTACACTACGCTTCCACGACACAGACCTCGCCGGTTTTGTACCAGAACAGGTAATAATGCTTTTTTAGGCTTCTGATTGGCCAAAATGGCTTTACGGTTAGGGTTTTTATCGTCACCTGTTGGTTTGGCATGCTGTTGACAGCACATGATTGGGCATTTTTGCGTTTTCATGTGGACAGAGATTTTTTTAAACCGTGCTTGTGTGGACGAGATTTTTTTTCAAGTAATGAAGAAAAACTCAATTTTCAAAAATACCTGTGTACGTGTGGACAAGACCAGAGTCTGGCCTCTCTCTAGGTTTCTTCCTATGTTCTACCTACTAGGGAGCTTTTCCAAGTCACTGTGCATCACTTGAGTTGCTTGCTCTTGGGGGTTTTAGGCCAAGTATCTGTCAAAGCACTTTGTGACAACTGCTGTTGTAAAAAGGGCTTTACAAAATAAATTTGATTGATCATAGCCTTTTTAATGAAGGAGGCTGGGCAGCGTCTCAGACCCAATGTCAGTAGATCAACAGTCAATAGTAGGAATGTTTAAAAATATTTGTTATGTTACAATGTTGTACAGTTACACACTGTATTTCAGTATTACTGTACTGTATACAGTTTATATTTATGGAAACCCAAAAAAATCGTTGTTACTTTGCTTTTGCAGTAATATGTTAGCTTGATGTATTTTGTAATAGGACAAGATAGAAAAGGGTAACATAAAGCCTGTGATTGCTGGATATTCTCACTCAAGTGACATTGTGTCTACTTTGATCATCGATGATCTCAAAGCCAATGCTTTGATAATACGTTTATTTGCCTTTTATGGCTGTAATTATACTATAAAAAAGGGTTAAACTTGTTAGGTAGGCTATATTTATAGTTGTGTTAAGTAATCCCTGTCAGGCAGCTTCTACACAGTCCTGCATATGAACATAAGTAGCTTCTGTTGAAATCTGCAAGCATCTTGTTGATATGGAACAACCACAGACACCCATTCAGCTTGTTGATATGGAACAGCCACAGACACCCATTCAGCTTGTTGATATGGAACAGCCACAGACACCAATTCAGCTTGTTGATATGGAACAGCCACAGACACCCATTCAGCTTGTTGATATGGAACAGCCACAGACACCCATTCAGCTTGTTAATATGGAACAGCCACAGACACCCATTCAGCTTGTTTATATGGAACAGCCACAGACACCAATTCAGCTTGTTGATATGGTACAGCCACAACCAGTTCAGCTTGTTGATAAGGTTCAGCCACACACCTGTTCAGCTTGTTGATATGGTACAGACTCACACCTATTCAACTTGTTGATATGGTACAGACGCAAACACATTCAGCTTGTTGATATTGTACAGAAGCATACCCGTTCAGCTTGTTGATATGGTGCAGATGCACACCCGTTCAGCTTGTTGATATGGTACAGACGCATACCCTGTTCAGCTTGGTGAAATGGTACCAGCACATACCCTGTTCAGCTTGTTGAAATAGTACAGACGCATACCCGTTCAGCTTGTTGATATGGTACAGACGCACACCCGTTCAGCTTGTTGTACTGATTTCAAGGGGAGAGAGGGCCCTTGAGAAGTCTGAAATATATTTTATATATATAACATGGGGGCCCATCAGGACTGCTTATGCATAGGGCCCAGGATCTTGTGCTACACCCCTGTGGTAAAGATACACACCCGTTCAGCTTGTTGATATTGTACAGACGCATACCCGTGCAGCTTGTTGAAATGGTACAGACGCATACCCCTTTCAGCTTGTGGATATGGTACAGACGCACACCCGTTCACCTTTTTGAAATGGTACAGATGCAAACCCATTCAGCTTGTTGATTTGGTACAGATGCATAGCCCGTTCAGCTTGTTGATATGGTACAGATGCACACCCATTCAGCTCGTTGATATGGTACAGACACATACCCTGTTCAGCTTGTTAATATTGTACAGACACACACACGTTCAACTTGTTGATATGGTACAGACACACCCGTTCAGCTTTTTGAAATGGTACAGACGCACACTCGTTCAGCTTGTTGAAATGGTACAGACGCAAACTCGTTCAGCTTGTTGAAATGGTACAGACACACATCCGTTCTGTTCGGTCAGCAGGTCATGATCCAGTGGGTCTTGCCTCACTCTGGCCTCTCAATCACCAGCATCTTTACTTCAGTAACTCCAGCTGGGTCAGAACTCAAACCACACAAACACATGCAGTATAATTGGAGGCTTGGAGATAAATTCATGTCTCTCTGTCTCCCTCCATCATTCCTCCCATACTGTTTATGTCAGAGCTATAGGAGATGAAAGGTAATGAGCGTTGGCTGTTCCTCAGTGTTATCACTCTTTAATGATAAGTTCAATCACTTCACACAGAATGACGCTGGCACAGGCTCTGTGGTGTGTTTATATTTAATAAAGTTGCATTTGAGATTGAGACTGTCTGTGCATACACACTCATGTTTATATGTACTATACACTTGTGTTTTTGTCTGCGTGTGCATTTTATCCACATTTATGTTTACACAACCTAATGTCCCCACAAGGATAGTAAATCCTGAAAAATTGGTCCCCAAAATTCTTTGTAGTTTTTTGCTCAAGGGTTATGTTGAAGAAAAAAACATATGGTGTTAGTTTTGGCCTTCCTTTTGGATTCAGTCATTACCATTTACATTTAGAGTTTGTTGTTATAGCTTTGTTAATGCACGGTGTAGTATTTCGTTGAGTAAAAACAGAACTACATTTTCTTTCAGTGACCAGCTTACAAATGCTGTAGAGCACATATTTCATACACTTTAAAAATGTTTTGATGGATCAATGATTCCCTGCACTGCGCAGTGCATATGTTCCCGTTTGAACAGGAATTGCAATGAGGAAATGACAAGTTGTGCTTCCACTGTGTTTGTCAATGGGCACACGCCGGCATGTCTTTAATATGCAGTGGCCTCCAAAGATACTTACACCCCTGACTGGCAATGCACAAACAATATTGCAAAACATATAATATAAACAATAAAATTATAGAGAATAACTCAAAATACCAACATGTGAGAAATACTGTACTTTATTACTGTGTCAATGTAACCAAACCAAAATCATTAATCGATTAAATAGAAAATCAATGTCCTCCTAATTAAAGGTGTCACAATTAATGGCACCCTTATAGTTTATTGTAAATAACATCTACCAAAATTAAACGAGGAATTAAATTCCATGTATTTTTCCGTATATTTAAGCATATTTGAAGTACACTTTCAAAATATACATACCAAAATAATATATTAGAAGTATATTTAGTATAATTAAAATACATCTCAAGTGCAATTAAATATACTTTTTTTGCCTGGGGTACTCTAAGTCTAAAGGAACCATATTTAGACATTACATCACTTCCTGTTCTACTAGGGTATAAAAACGAGTTATAAAACGGGTCCGGTGATATCTGCAATTTGATTGGCTAAAATTGCATTCCAAGCCTATGACAATTCCCTGATATCCGCACTGTAGATGTCACGTCTTTAAGTAGTAGAGACAGGCGCGAGGTAGATAAGACAAGATACTTTTATTATCAATCAAAATAATACTGCCTCGTGGGGCAAAACAAGGCTTCTTCCAGAAATCCAATTATATAAAAAACATGTAACATGGAGACGCCACAGGAAACATTGACCAACAAGAGACAAGGGGAGAACACATGGTTAAATACTATGATGAACTAATTACTAATACAATACATCTGTGACTAACCAGTGACTTCAACAATATCCACCCAAACCCCTAAATACCCAAACTAGACACAAGAGGGAGGCAGAACAACACATACAGAGGAATCACAAAGACAATACATGAAAACCCCAACCCATGTGTGACAGTAGAATTTTGCATTTTCACTGAAGTGCTTAGTATGTAATCAAAAAGTATCACTACGCCCCCCTGAGGAGCTGAACAAAATTTAAAAAATTGCGGACAATTCCTCTCGCTTCAAATCTCAACACCAACTTCCAAATAAGACCATCTAAAAAATAAAAACGATTTTAACATTCACTTACCACAAAAAGATTGTCACTGATCTGTAGACATGCTAACCAGCCACAGGTTTTAAGTAATGTAATCTTTTTTGTAATAAAGTGTGTTTTCGTGACGAAGCGATAGCTAGCTAGTGGCTGTCATGTCAATAACGGTCAATACACCGGTGGTTGGCTCGTTAGCCTAATGCGTGTTTTATGCTTCTCCGTCAAATCGACGGCGTACCCACGTAGACCTCTCTTCGTCAACGCGGACCCTCCGCCGTACCCTCCGCCGTCGAGTGACGCGCACCTCTCCAAAAATGTAACTTGCCCGTCGAGGCTACGCAGAGCGCAAGGACTGTGATTGGTCAGGTGAATACATCCTTTCGAAATGTAGC
>JACXGM010005349.1:0-35341 GCA_016801145.1 Umbra pygmaea | reverse complement strand
CTGCGCTCTGGTAAACTGGGTCAGCTCCGCTCCTCGCTCCGCTTCCACTCCGCTCCGCTCACATACTCTGCACCGAAACCACATAAAAACGCAACTAAGTCAGCACAGTTGATAATTCATGGTGGGGCTAAGGTGGGGCAAACACGATTCTTGGTAGGGCTGTAGCCCCACCAAGCCATACCCTGCCGCCGCCCCTGACAGGGGACCTACGAATCTGAAGGGCACCAATCAACCAATGTTGTTGGTTTTTTAAGATGCCAAGCAAGCACCCGGAATCATATTAACTACTTGTCCCACAAACTGTCGGTGATGGACTGCCCATTAATTGCTGTAAATCCATTCCAATCGCATCATATAGAAAAAGCTAATCTTTTCAGTAATCCATTCCATGCTTTACCCCGTACACTACAGTAGCCTAGACTTTGACATCAGGATGAAGAAAGACGATGGGTATGGATGGAAAAATATCAGATGGGTAGATAGACAGCTTGCTTTGGCCAATAATGAGAACTTTAATTGTGTTCAGATTAAACCAGCACACAGTGCAAAAGGTGTCTAATGTCGTACCTCAACCAGCCTACAGGTCTTTCTACTTTCGACAACATGTGCAATATTAGATTGTTTTAGCTTTAGAAATTTGATTTCTCACAATTGTCATCCATTTGCAATGGCTTGCTCTATTGTTATCCTCATTAAGAAATATAAATGTGTTTGCATAAAAATACATTACTGGAGCCATTATGAATCATTAAACTGAACTGTGAGATACATCAGTACATATTCTGCACTACATGATCAGTAACGCTGTAGATGGTGTAGATCTGAACTTCTCTGAAATGGCCACTGTCTGTGTCTGACTGAATTATTTGACTAATGCAGAGTGTGTCTGAACCAGAATCAGGAGACTGTCAGATTAAGGTTACAGTAGATGGATGATGAGGTGAGTGATAAAAAGGATAGTATAGATTAAGACACCTGTTTAGACTATTGTTTAGACTACTGAGCTACGTTATGTTGTTATTTATTCTTGCATTCATGTCCATTAATTAGATTAATTATGTTTTCTATGTGCTCTTACTTTAGACCAACAAGCATGAATACATCTGAACTGTTATTGGTAGCTATTGTCCACAGTGTTTGACACTGACAGTCTTATTTGCCTATTTAAATTCTGCAGAGTGTGTCGGAGACACAGACAGGTGGTCGGTCAGAAGGATATGAGGGACAGTAGGGTGGATGTTGAGGTGAGTGGTAAAAAAAATACTATAGAATAGTACTCTAAACCTGTTACAGACGTTGCTGAAAAAGTGTAGTCAGGTCTTTGCTTGGTTTCTCACTTGCAGTTTTGTGATGACATGCATCACTATTCAACCACTGTGTGATTGTTCTCTCCGGCTGTACAGTCATCTATGTAGATCTTTTGAAGCCATGTGGGGAGCAATTGAGCCACTGTTGCCCAGGTGCACCATGAAGTACCAATACGGGCCTGGGTGTGAGACCTAATCAGTATTACTTTGTATTGTAGGTAAAGATTTTTTAGTTGCTGTTGACCAACATTCCCCTCGAAAATGGCAGGAATGGCAGTGTTTGCCAGCATCAATGAGTCTTGGCTTGAGCCAGGGTAATTCGCAAAGACATGGTCGATTTTACAATTAGCATCGCAAATTACTTGTATGCTAATTGAATGGGCTCCCTTGCGGTTGATGTATATCAGTGCGAATAATTCAGCCTGAATAATTTGGGCAAATGTGTACACTAGATTTATGCCTATTTTTCACATCAATGGACACCACAACGATTTCCCTCATGTGGTGATGTTTTTTAATTATGTATGGTTTGGAAAAATGGAAATCGCTCTGTCTGTGTAGATGAGAGAAGCAAAGTGTATGCACGTTGTGCACATGCTACATTATGGCCAAGCTTGCGCCCTTAAAATAGCATCTGAATAAAGCGCCACTGATTTTAGAATAGGTTTTTCCTGGTCTATGGCGGAATTGTTTTCTGAAACATCAAAAATAGAACCAGGGAACGTATTTGCCAGAACACACCTCCTATTTTCGCTGAACCGCCCCTGGGAATGCATATACATTACCTAATTTACTGATGCGCATCTGTGGAGGGAAAAATCCACTGTGCGTCGGGTGCAAACTAGTAATGATACATGCGTCAGTGTAAAAAGTAATTTGTGCTGGGTGTAAGATAGAGCCCTATGAATGAAAACATATGGGAGCTAAACCAAAACAACATGTACATACAGAGAATTACAAAATAACCTGTCAGGTCCCCTTAAGGTAGACCATGACAATAATCACTTTCACTTAATAAGGCAAGTACTCATGCAATTATACTCAAATATGACAAATATTATGTAAACTATCAAGGGCTGGGGGGGCTGTAAGATGTAGACTGTCCACTTTAGACTTGGAGTCCAGGGAATGTGTAATGCAGGGGTTTTGCATTGTCAATGCACTACTAATGTACTAATAAATCAAAAAAATCAAAAATAAGATAAGATGTATACTAATAAAAATAAGATATATACTAATAATTACTTAATACATGATCTAAATACAATTTAAAGAAATAGTTTTACTCCAGTGGTAATGTTTAAAGGTACAATATGTAATATCAATCAAAACAACAACAAAATACATACTTTGCATTAAAAGCAAACATCACTATACATATATTATATATATTTCTTAGTTGTGTACTTACATTATCCTAAATGTTTCCACTAACTTTCAAATCCAGAGAAATGTGTAATATAATTTGAAGACACAGGACGTTTCATTTTGTCGCCCGTAAATGGCGTCATATAACCTGTGATTGCTCTAGTTGTTATAAGATCCAGGGAGCCGCCAAACATAACGTGAATAAAGTTATAATTTTTTAACAATATATTACTTTGTCGGTGAACATTTTTTTCTGCCGGAGATGCTAGATTAGAAGGTTGTCATTGACGACGATAACAAAACCCATGATCCCACGCAACCTCCCGACGTCATCCAAGTACATCTTTTGCTATTTTGATTGAGAGCCCCCTGGTGGCCAAAAATTGCATATTGCACGTTTAAGTGATGAATTGTTTTATTAAAATATTATTGTGAAGAGTACTTTGTCATGTATTAATCTTTAACAAGTTTCTAATTGTATTGTACAATAGAGCTTTTGGTTTGTAATCTTTATAATTGCATTGTTTCATCCATAGAAACATTACAAAATAACTGTAAAATATGAACCATCTGCCAGAATTATTATTTCTTTTTTAATGGGATTGTTTTTTTACAGTGTAGGCTGGAACTTTCTGTATTGGTTCCACATATGCTTTGCAAGGCTGTGGAATGTGTAACAGAGCGGAGAAGAACATTGTAGCATTCTCTGGGTTCTCTGCCCTAATCTATGGCACAATGACCGGGAAAGCTGTACTATAGAATTATTTACCTCATCAGTTGACTATGAAATAATTAGCTGGAAAGAGCGAGTCAGGTGCTGGCACTTAATTTGTTTTGAGATATGACTTGAAATATTGAGTAGATAATCTAATGTATGTCTTCAGGTCAATATGAAAAATAATATTCACCTATGTAGCTATTCTGTTGTTGTTTTTCTTCCACATTCATTTGTAATTCATATGGCAAAAAGCAGCAAGTGTTGAACATATTGAATGCATGCAGCTCAGAATGCAACACATCCTAGTACGGCATTCCCAATGCAGAGTGTCAGACTGGTCCATTGACAATGAAAGACTTCCGGCTTAACGCAAATGGGTCAATGGGTCTGGTGAAAATGGGGTATATGTTGGATAATTGGTATCTTAGTTGTGTGACCAAGGCGTAAAACCGATAAATCATAATTATTTCAGCTCATATTTTTAGATAACTAGTCAGCTACTGTATATGTACACTTGATGTGAGGTGGTGACACTCAAAGTTTTTTTTTAACATTCATTGAATGTACAGATGCAGAGCTTTCAATTGTATTTAATTTACTGAAATAGAAAGAACATTTGGACAGCTATGATGGTTCAAAGGTTGACACACCTGGAATTGCAGTACTGAGAAATTGCCCCTCAGAGATTAGACAAAAATATCACCCCGACATGCACAATCGTTCACACCCTACCTTAGCCCCACCCATCTTTGCCAAAGAATGATAGCAAAGCCAGTTTTATGGTTCTGCGTCGAATCAACGGTGTACCCCTACAGACACCTCTGCATTGACGCAAACCTTTCTCCTAGCCCTCCAATGTAGCTCGAGTTGCACCATCAAAAATGTGTAACTTTGCATTGAGGCTACGCAGACCGCAAAGACCGTGATTGGTCAGATTAATACATCATTTCCGGCGTGTAGCTTTTCCAGTTTTCCCCTCCCTCTATACCGCCATTTTGCTTGAGTTGTTTTTTGTGAAAAGGACAACAATGTATCAGGTTGCGGAGTGTTTGATTGAAGACGGAAAGTAGGACCATCTTTACAATTAATCAATCAAAAGATTGCCAGATGGCAAACAATTGATGGAAAGAAATTTCCCCAAATGTTGGAATTGACAACACTGAGTGCATGAAGCGGTGGAAATTCCTGCTGGACAAACTTGTTTGTCTCCGCAAAGAGCTGGTGCCAAAAAGGTGATCCAGGCAGCAAAAAGGTGCCTGTGTTTTATCATTTTCTATCTTGGCTGGCACCCTATGTCAAGCACCGGGACACCGAGTCATATTTTGAATCTAAGGTAAATTTAAATTTGTTCACTACCTCTGATTATGTGGGCTACTAAGCTAGCTAGCTAACAATGCTATCAGGTTGTCCAAATACATGTTGCCATGGCAAATAGTCAGTAACGTCTGTGCAAACAAAATGTAACATGACATGCTGAAAATGTTGCTTTTGCAATGCTGTTTACATAGGACTGCTAATTCCATATATTTTTCTTCTTAAGAGCTATTGTAGAGTTTGGGGAAGATCTTTGACGCCAGCCTGAAAGACTCTGCCGCCATCCAGATGTCCAGTAAAGAACATGGAGCTTGGCTCACCAAGGTTGACAAGTCTGGTCTGCCTGGTAGATTTAAAGCCTGGATCTACCAGCATTCCATCCTGCCCCAAGTCCGGTGGCCCCTGCTGGTCTATACAGTCCCAATTACAACAGTTGAGTCTCTAGAAAGGAAGATAAGTGGCTTTCTACGGAAGTCGCTGGGTCTTCCATGCAGTCTCACCAGCGCAGTTTTGTATCGGACACCCTGCAACTGCCCTTCAGTGGCCTCACTGAAAAATTTATGGTGGTCCGCACCAGAAAAGCCCAATAGTACAGGGACTCCAGGGACTGCAAGGTGTCACAAGCCGGCATTGAGGTGAGGACAGGAAGGAAATGGAAGGCTGGGAAAGCAGTGGAGGCATAGTCACGCCTGATACAAAAGGGACTGGTGGGCACCGTGGCAACAGGCAGAGCGGGCTTGGGCTACTTAACAAAAACTCTGGTCAGCCAGGCCCAGGGCAAGGAAAGACACCATCTACTCCAGGAAGAGGTCCGAGCAGGCGTGGAGGAAGAGTGAGTGAGCAGGGCGGTAGGACTCCGGCAGCAGGGAGCGTGGACTAGGTGGGAGAGCACACTACAGTGCAGGATTACCTTGGCAAACATCTTGCAGGCAGATTTCTATCCGGTCTGGTTCCTGGTACAAGCTGTCTTTAATGCCCTGCCAAGTCCAGCGAACCTCCATGTCTGGGGGAAGAGTGAGACACCTTCCTGCCTTCTTTGCTCAGGAAGAGGATCTTTAGAACATCTCCTCAGAACCTGCCCAAAGGCTCTAGCTGATGGTCGCTATCGTTGGCGCCATGACCAGGTGCTTAAGGCAATTGCTGAGAACTAGCCTCAGCCATCAGCACCAGCAAACACCATCATGCTCCAAAGAAGGCAGTTCCTTTCATCAAAGCTGGTGCGAAACCCCGAGCGCGTCCACAAAACAGGCCTCCTTCATAAAGCCTTGGACTGATAGCTGCTGGTCGACCTGGAAAAGCAGCTAAGATTCCCTCAGCACATTGCACTAACAAGGCTCCGCCCAGACATGATAGTTACCTCTGAGGTTTCAAAACATCTGATCATGCTGGAACTTACGGTGCCCTGGGAAGAGCGTATTGAGGAAGCCAATGAGAGAAAACGCGCTAAGTACCAGGACCTGGTGGAGGAATGTAGGCAGAGAGGCTGGAAAACCTTCTATGAGCCTATAGAAGTCGGCTGCAGAGGCTTTGCAGGATGTTCACTTTGCAAAGTCCTCAGCCGTTTGGGCATTATAGGGGCAGAAAAGAAGAGGGCCATTCAGTCTCCGAGTGAAGCAGCAGAGAAGACCACAAGGTGGCTTTGGATTAAGAGGGCTGATCAGTGGATTGCTATTGGGACACAAATTGGGGCATGATCAAGGGTCGCCTGGGCGAGGGTGTATGATGTTGTGAGACATAAAACACCCAATGATCCCAGGGTACATCACTGAGGATGTGTCCCAGTGCATCTATGAGATGTTTCTTGCATAGTAGCACAATAACTCACCTAGTGTGGGATTAATAATGTCTATTTTATCTATGTACTTGTACTCTGCACAATGACAAAGTTTAATCTAATCTAATCAGCTATTTGTCTTTCACAAGAACAAACCTCAACTACATCATCTGATTCTGATTCCTTCACCAACCAAGTCATCGTCGGTGCCCCCCCAGCCATCAACCTCACATGTACAGCCATTGTCTTTGTATACCCAACCACCACCTGTGCCCACTGTGTGTAGATCCCGAGTGGGGTCCAAACAGAAGAGGAACCAGGATGACTGGCTGGTTAAGCAGATGGCGCAGCTAGACGAACGCAGGACGGACCTAAAAGAGAAGCTGGTGCAGGACAGCGACTGGTGTAACAGATTGGCTGATCTGCTACTCAGGGTGCCAGAGCGCCTGAGGTCTGATGTTATGTTTAATGTTCACAGGATGTTGTAAGAGGGACAGACAGCGACAAGACTGAACATTTGCACCCTTGTACTTATACTGATTCAGTGCACTTTTATAAATATTTGTAAATAGTTAAAATTTTCTTAGATGTTTGTTGTATATTTCAGTGATATTAAATTGTTTTTTCTTGTACTTATTACTATTTATTGTACTCAAATGTTAGGCTTTTGTTTTTGGCGCTTTACTTATTACACTTTAATAAATCTAAGTTTGTTTTGAAAAAAGTTTGTTTATTTACTATGCAGCATTCATGGTTACATGGATATATACATATACCACAATTATATATATGCCATGGCACACTACATCATCCTGCCACGGCACAGTTCCACATGGAGACTGAAAAAAAGCCTTCAAGTCATTCCGAACAGCTATGGCAGCTCTGGTGGAACAGGCCCTGGACATCCATGTTGGATCATGTTGAATCTACGGGGGCAAAGGTATGTGTCGTCTGCCACCATTCTTCGCCACTCTCCAGGCTGCACCAATCCATCAGAGTCACAGTCTGCAAAATGTGGTGGTATGTATCAGCTCTATGGGGTGCTCACCTCGTCTGTGTAGGTGAGGTAGTTAAGCAGTACAACATATCGTTAAACTACACTCACAGCTTTGTCTGTCTGAAACTCAATTGGTCTTCCCAGAATTCTCCAATTATTGTATATTTGTTTGTCCCTGGTCATGTTTACCATTTTGTAGGCGCACAGTTGTCAAACTGGTTCCACAGAGGGCCAAGTGCATGCTG
The DNA here is from genome assembly GCA_016801145.1 of Umbra pygmaea. Classification (NCBI taxonomy): domain Eukaryota; kingdom Metazoa; phylum Chordata; class Actinopteri; order Esociformes; family Umbridae; genus Umbra; species Umbra pygmaea. The sequence continues at coordinate 27,618 of JACXGM010005349.1, read as the reverse complement.
GTTTTTGGTCTATCCCTTCAAAAATAGCCCAATTGAGACCGAGACTGCCAGGTGAGAGGAGATCCTAACCAATTAGTGACCTACTCAATCAGCCTGGTACAAAGTAAAAGCAAAAACCTGCAGACACTTGGCCCTCCTTGGAACCGGTTTGACACCAGTGGTGTAGGGAAAGACTGAGTATTATTCACTGTACCACAATCAGAATCAGATTTATTGGCCAGGTTTGCGCAACAAACTAAGAATGTGACTGTTAATCTTTGCTCTGAAAGTATAACACTCACTTAACTACTTAGGGATTGCCCCCTAATTGTCAAATTCTCCCTAAAAAAGCAAACCCAAAGGTAACCTCTTGTTACACTGGACCTGAGGCAAGGACAAACATATGGTTGATATTTTTTTAAAGAAAAGACTTTGAACCTTTTGGATATGTAATATTCATTTTCAAATAAATATACACAGTCAATATGGCACAAGATGAAATGAAGAAAATGCATAATTATGTTCTGTTTTTATTTTTCTACATCCTTTTTAAAAGAACCCTACAAAGCCATATATTGAGATATGGTGCTGGAACCAATTCAAATGATGTTGCTAAGTGGCTGGCCACATATGTCTAACATTTTAGAATGATTCAGTGAACAGCGTAAAAAGATGTAGCTTTGTTTGTTAAAGTATATTTTTAGAAAAAATGCACCTAGATGACAACACATTTCTTTCGTAAATTATCTCTGTCAATCTTCAGTTAAAATTGTTAATCTTGCACATTTTTTAAGATCTCTGTTTCATAAGGATGAAGTATATGCCGAAATTGCTGAGCTGTTTGACACTTTTCATATCCATCTTTAGTTCAGAAGTGCAGGCCCGCGGTTCAAATACACAAAGTTTTTCATTTATTTACGAACACATTCGGTAGCCTAACCGTCCAGTCAAGAAATTCAAATTTAACATAACAAGATGGAATTTACCTCGGAAAACTATGCTTTATGTCATTACTGGAATGCTTTAATGACCAAAAAGAAGGATTCATTCATGTAAGTACTTTATTTTGTATATCAGTAAAATGTGCTTTCCTATATTTCCTAAGTAAAGTGTAATTGTTTTCAAGACGCGTAGCTGACATTAAGTAGTCGTAACATTAAGAATTTTACAGCTGGACTAAAACCGAGATTTCTACTAGAACCCCAACATTCTTAGCTTTAAGGAGATATAAGACTTATACTGTATATATAACCTAAAAAATGAGGGTGTTAGCCGTGTTTTCTTTTTGACATTCAATTTCATTTGAGGTACAAAAAGGGCTAGCTGAGTGAACAAGCTAAAAGCTTGTTACTGGCTATTTACGTCACATTATGACTAATAATTGTTTTATATATTCATTTATTTTGGGGTCAGAGCTGTGTCAAGGTACTAGACCCAATGTATGCCCACTCTAATGTCATGATGTCATGTTCATCCTAGGAGGACCCTAGGAACATGCGACAGGACCATGTGGCCTGATGACTCCTTCCTGTGCCGGGGCCGCTGCTGTGCTGGATCCCATGTCACTGCGGTTGATGATTCTGTCTCCACCCGATGACGCCGGTTTTCATCTCCAGGCAGCTTCACGGTCTTCCTTCGCAAGACCACTGAACTGTATTGATGCTACATAAAGACTATGGTCACAGTCCACCCATCATATCTTCATTGCTGGACAATAATTGAACACTGATTGACCTTATTTCAATGGGCTGTGTACCTTCAGATCCCCCACCCGGTACAGCCAGAAGAGGACTGGCCACCCCCTTGAGTCTGGCCTCTCTCTAGGTTTCTTCCCAGGTCCCTCCTACTGGGGAGTATTTCCTAGCCACTGTGCATCACTTGTGTTGCTTGCTCTTGGGGGTCTCGAGCCGGGTGTCTGTCAAAGCACTTTGTGACAACTGCTGTTGTAAAAAGGGCTTTATAAATAAATTTGATTGATTGAATTCTCATTGTCATAGCTATTTTAAAACCAAGATATTTGATAGAACCCCAACATATGAGACATGTACACTCACCTAAAGGATTATTAGGAACACCCAGTCAATTTCTCATTAATGCAATTAATTGTTAGTAACTATAGTAACCAGTTTTTCTTTTTTGGAGGGGGGAATCTCCCGCGGGCGGGATACTACACGTTAATAGGTTAACATATAAAGAATAAAGAACAAAAAACAGAAATACTAACGCATCAGCATTGATAACATGGGGAATTTGGACTCCAAGTCCCTCAGTGGTCGAACAACCGTAACAAGTTTGCCTGCTTGGCATCTCATTGTTCACTGGTCGTACACACCACCTTCGCTGACATCTTCTTTTCCTTCTGCGATTTAACATTAGCAATAAAATTAGAAACAGCTCAGAAAAAGGAAGAGAATATTAAAGGGATATGGCAAGTCACAGCCTGCCGTGACACACCAGAATTTGTGGGCTTAAGAAGAGAGGAAAGCAAGCGCCCAGAGGGAGAAAGAGTGTGACAAGGTACTTGCCCAAGGTCTAAAAGGTTGTAATAAGTGTCTTCATTAATTCATAGATGTGTTTTGGGCGTAATATGCAATAATCCAATCAGAGATTCATCTCCCATTCCCTTTATAAGCCAGGCACATTTGTACCTTTCACACATTGCTATTATGATGGCAGATTTGCACCGTCATATTTTTATTTGTAATCTTTTGCATGTTTGTGTGCTGCTGCGCTTCCCTGTGTGTGTGCAACAAACATAGTGTGCATGCGCTGTGCATACGCCTAGGTGCATTTGACTAATTTGCTAAAACAATGATATGCTGTGCCATTGACTTTAGACCAGGTTTTTGTTGGTCAATGGCGCGATCACTTTCATGATCACTGATGCCTCAGTATAGCAATAGACCCAGAATTATCCTGAACACACCTCCCTGTTAGACCAGCACGACCATACGTGCAAATATCGGCGCAGGTGCAGTTGCTATATAAACTGAAGTGGTTAGGTGGCTACAGCCTGAGAGACTGACTACTACTCAGATGGCCAAACAAGTGGCAATGGATGCCTTCATGAAATGACTGCTAGAGGAACAGAGCAGGGCTGTGTGCCAAGGGGGCCCTACTACAGGCCCCAAACTGTTGGCACTAGTAGAACACATGGAGGCCGACCTGTTGCTGTCAAAGGATGGATCATACCAGCCCGGACCCCAGGGGCCCTCAGTACACTAGAGGCGAGAGAGAAGATTTGCCGAGCCTGCAACGTGCGATGTACCGATGCCTATGGATCCGGGGAGTCGAAATGAATGCCCAAAGCTTGAATCACTGAGTGCACCATCCACACCTAAAAATGCACATCCCCACTGGCCCGAGACGACAGGTCTTAGAGGTGGACAGTCTTACTTTCTGGTGGGCAACAGCCTTCTCTATTACCAAGTGCAAAGACGTGGAGAAGCCACAGACCTATTAGTGGTACCACGAGTGAAGTTGGAAACCGTGTTGGAACTGGCCCATGTTGCACCCGATGGTCCGGCACCTGGCGTTCAAGAGCACCCTGGAACAGACGAAAGACAGATTTCACTGGCCTGGACTAGAGCCAGATGTCACGAGACATTGTTAGCACTGCTTAGTGTGCCAAATAATGTGCCCACACCAGCCGGCTCCGGCTCACCTGGTGCCCCTGCCCATCATAGAGGTGCCTTTTGAGCACATAGAAATAATAATAAGATAATTGACTATGCCACCAGGTACCCTGAGGATGTGCCTCTCTGTTGTGCCATTTCTAAATCAGTGGCCAAAAAGCTATTCCAGCTATGCAGCCGAGTGGTTATCCCTAAGGACATCCTGATGGATCAGGCAACGCCTTTCATCTCCATGTTAATGCAGGACCTTTGTTTTCTCCTCCAAGTGTCCTACTAGGCATGTTTGTCTATCACCTGCAAACAAATGGTTTGGTGGAACACTTCAAGCAGGCGTTAAAGAGGATATTGTGGATAGCGACCACAAGTGATGGAAAGAACTGAGAAGAATTGAGCAAACACCCCTACAGAGTCCTGGGAGGCCCGACGCAAAGCAATGGAGACTGAAGTCACCAAAATTAGAGAAATTTATATAATCGAGGCATCACAAAGCCTGTGGTCTAATACTGTGGTGATATTTCCAAAACCAGACAGCACTCTCCAGTTTTGCAAGTTTTCGGGGCCCAGAATGGCCTATGTTCAACTGCTATCCAATGCCCCACGTGGACAAGCGTATTGAAAGGTTGGGGTGGACCCAAGTACATCTCCACACTAGATTTGACCAAAGGCTACTGGCACGTGCCTCTCATTCTGGCAGCTCGGGAGAAAATGGCCTTTGGCACCCCCAGTGGCCACTGGCAATACTGGGTCCTTCCGTTTGGCCTTCATGGAGCCCTGGCAACTATTCAAAGGTTAATGGCTATCATTAAACAACTCTATCACCAGTATGCAGCAAGGTACCTAGATGATGTAGTGATACATGCCAGGCAGCTGGGAGAAACATACAGAATGCCGCTGGAAAGTGTGGGGGTTAGGGATGGGACAGAAGCAGAAGCAAGATGCCTGGGATACCTCATGGGGTGTGGCCTGGTTAAACCCCAACCAAAGAACAATGAATCCATTCAAGCTTTTCCCACGCCAACAACCAAGACATAGTGTGTGCATTTTTGGGTTTAGCAGGGTATTCCCGGAGGTTTGTCCCTGGGTTCTCCTCTGTTGCTGTGCCCCTAACAGATGCTACCAAGGAGAACTATCCAGAGAGGGTGATATGGATGGTTACGGAGGGCTCTCACAACCAGTCCCATTCTACGTGCACCTGACTTCGGCAGGCCCTTCCTAGTTTAGACAGACACATTGGACACAGGTTTGGGAGCAGTACACTCCCAAGTGTGGGACAGGGTAGAAACACCCGTTTGTGTACCTCAGTCGCAAGCTTAAACCAGCCAAAGCTCAATATGCAGCGGTGGAAAAAGAAGCCCTGGCCATAAGGTGGGCCCTCCATGAGCTGAGGTACTACCTGCTGGGCCGGCAATTCACCCTGATCACAGATCAGCCACCTTGCATTGGATGGCCTGGGCCAAGGACACCAATGCACAGGTCACCTGTTGGTTTCTTGCTTTGCAGGACTTCTCATTCAAAGTGGTAGCTATCCTGCATGCTTCATGAGCAGCAGTCTATTCATATTAATAAATATTAATATATATATTAATATTAAAGGGAATATGGCAAGCCACAGCTTGCCCTGGCACATCTGAAATGGATTATCCTAATTACGGAGGACTTAAGAAAGGAAGGCAAGCACCCAGAGGGAGTTCAGTTAAATATTAGGCCATGACATTGGCCACCTTTTTTTTGGTTCTTTAATAAAACAACCTGCAGGTGTTAATTAGTGCACCTAAGCCTAGTTTGTCTTCTCTCCAATCTCGCTACACTGTATATTGTGTAATGTATTTCCTGATTGGCTGACAGGGTGTTCTACAACACTTCCCCTTTCTCAAGCATTGGTCTATTAAAGAAGATGAACTTGACGAAATCAGAAAGTAGATTGAAATTTCCATCTCACCTGAGCAGTTTGAAATTCCAGCAGTGTGTAAAACAAGACAGGCATTTTCACAATTTCAGTGTGTGCATGAAAGTATAATTTAACAACTGCAATTGTCATCTGCACTCTGTCTTTATACCATAAAAAGTGCCACATTTATCCCATAAGAAGTGGTTATGAGGCTAATTGCAGAAAGGACAGATGTGCCCTGCAATGTGCCTGGGAGGTACTGCTGCCTTCACAGGCTGATGTTTAAGCAACTCCGCCCATGTTAAAGAAACTCCAGCCTTTATTTTTCATCAGTCAATCAAATTACATTATTACACTAATAAGTATTTACTACAGTAAATTATTAAGATCTCCGGAGGCTGCAGGAAGCTAATAGTGAGCTAGTGGTTACAGCACCAGACTAATAGCCAGCAGGTATTCAGATTGAATCCCAAGCTGTCCAGGATGAAACATTTCATTTTGTTCCTTAATATATGGCAATTACCTAAAATGTGTAAGTTACTATTTGTGTCTGGTGAATGTATAAAATGTATAATGTTATATTGTAACGTTTCCTGTTCCTCTTCCCCTTCCTGGATTGCTCGAACTACAGCTTCCCTGGTCTTGCCTGCTCAGAACTACAATTCCCATAACCCGGACTCAATCACCTTAATTCAGTACACCTGCTCTCACCCAGTCCATATATAAAGCACTGCCTCTTTGAGAGGTATTGTGAGTATTTGATTTTCTCCTTTCTGAGCATTCCTTCACTATGTTGTTATTCCGGTTTGATCTTTGCATTGTTTATTGATTATTCTGCCTTGGATTTACCTCTGTACCTTCGCCTACAGTCTGATATTGTTATTCTGGCCTGACCCCTGCATTGTTTATTGATTATTCTGCCTTGGATTTACCTCTGTACCTTCGCCTAAGGTCTGATATTGTTATTCTGGCCTGACCCCTGCATTGTTTGATTATTCTGCCTTGGATTCACAACTGTACCTTCGCCTGAACGGTATTAAAGAAACGTTGTTCTTTTTACCTATGGAGTATTCAGTACATATATATCCTAAAAAAAGTTGCCAACTTTGAATAACTAGTTGATATTAGTTTCCAATTTTAGGGTTAAGGTTAATGTCAAGGATATGTTATGGTTAGGTTAGTGTTAGAGTTAAAGTTTGGGTTAAGGTCAGGTAAAGTTTAAGATTAGATTCAATGTTTCCAGTAGGACTGAAAAACAATGGGCAGAGTTGTTCAACATGGGCAGCAAGTGCCTCCCAGGCACATTTCAGGGCACATTTGTCCTTTGTGCAGTCTAATTGCATATATAGTACAGCAGTGTATTTCAAACTCTTTTTCAGTAACCCACATTTTCAAAATGACAAAGCATCGTTACCCAAATGTCACAAAAAAGGTGTTTTCAAATATATAGCTTTCCTATCATTATTATTTGTATGTGGGGGAATTAACATAATTCATTAGTTCTAATTGTCACTAGACCTATAATACAACATTAATCTTCTCAATATTGACAGTTTTACCATCACAGACCTGTGTCTTATAAAAACTTTTTATAATCACCAAAATAACCACGATCAGATTGTAGCATTTTCTATGAATTTATTTACAATCAGAAAGAAAATTGTCCATGTTGCTGTGTTAATTAGCTTTGTGAAATTAAAGTCAAATGAAAGTTTGGAAAACTGTAATAAATTGCAATATTTTTTACTTTTACTCTTTTCAACATGATCTGTGGGTTGGGGAGGGGCACGCACATGGTTCATCCAACCACGTTGCCCAGCTGTCGATTCTTTTTGCACTGCCCATTCAACACGGAAGCCTTTAGTCAGATCATGCACAGGATGTTTACGTTCACCAACTACACTGCTGCAATTGAATTTACAGGCGCTCGATCTGGACATAAGGAGTCGCTGGACAGTGACATGGCAGGATATATAATTTGACTTATCTAACCCAAATTCCAGGCAGTGATATGCCAATTTGCACTCCCTCTTGCTCTTGTAATGCAGCGACTTAGCCCACTACGCCCTAATGTGTCAATACCTTTCACATTTTGTAAAACTGACTTAACCATGACCTTGTAAATACAATGACATTAGGTATGTATGTACATCTGCACAAATGTTGACACTTGACACTGTGGCCAGACAGACAGGGGTGTAATGTTATGCAATATGATTGAGTAGCAATTCTCATTACATACTGAGGAAAGACGTGGTAACCACAAATGCTGAAACTATGATTCCAATAAAATATCCCAACAAAATGGAGCATGTTCAAAAATCACTTGCATAGCAACCACAATTATATACTGTGCTGTAATATTTGCATGCATTATTGAAATTGATTCTCTATTAGAAGCTTAAAATGGATCGTGAATGGTTGATGAATATTTAATAATGTAGATTCTCTATTGAATAATAATTACTACTCTAAGCAATGTGCTATATTTTATGGACACATAGAGTATAATTTCATTGGAATTGCTTTGAGCAAGTATTGTTATTCAAGTTATTTCAAGTTCATTTTTTTTTTCAAATCTTCCATTCTATACTACAATCCATATACAGTATATACTTTACCTATCACTTTCTTCTAGGTTTAACTTAAAAAAACAGACTTAAGAGTTTAAAAACTAATTAATATTAGACTGCAAATTTGAAGCACAATGTCTAAGCTGTGATGTTATATAGGTAGATGCAGGTTTTAATACTAATCTTTATTAAACAACATAGTGCAAAACTGCATGAAATCACAGGAGATAAATCTCAAACGTTAGACTAGCAAGACAACAAGCAGCAGTTAAACACAAGTAGGAATTACAAAAACTGAGAAAGACATGGAGAAACAGATATACACAGAAAAATTTAAAGAATGGCATCCAGGTGTCAATAACAATTCTAGGATATAATAATGACATGCCTTTGGGACGGTGGTACACACTGTATAAATATTTGGCCGGGGATGCGTAATGCTGGAACTGGAGTAACAATTTCAAGGTTTCAGGTAGGAGGCAGGATGCAGGTGCGAAATTCAGTGGTTTAATAAATACAGGCAGGCTCAGAACCAAGACTGAGCAAAACAGGCAAAGGCAAAAACTAAACACAAGAAAATAAGTGGCCCAATAGTGCAAACCTAGAACATGGTAGTAAATAAGACACAGGGCTGTGTAAACTGAAAGTATGATGAGATACAAAACATAATAGCAAAAACTAAAACCAAAAATAGTAACGTAAACAACATGAGATTTACTGGACCTAACATGGAACACATACTGTATACTGGAAACACACTTACAGCAAACACTAACTCTGGCAAACATAGGGAGTTAAATACTTAATTAACTAATTAAGGAAAGGTAATCAGGTGTGCATAATGGAGATGAGACAAAACATTGGCTGATGAAGGGGATTATTTCAATGTCCAGGAAACACAGAAAAGTGGTGTTGCATTGTGGTGAGCAAACCACTAGTGCAACATGACAGAGGAGAGGGAACCTCAACAAACAGGGCAGTTGTGACAGTTGCTTTAAATGTTTACACACTTGTAGAACTTTTTTGGCCATCAACGTTACTTAAACCTTCACCCATCTCTATAGTAATTAATGTGCATAACAGAGAATGTCAGTCATGTAAACAAGGGTGATGGTAAAATATGATGGTGTAGTCTTTTGGTGAACATAGTGAGTCATGAAATTTGATTGTTTACACAGGGTGGCCAACTGTCATGCATTGACCATAATACACATGATTATTAACTTTACTGGAGGTGGCACACAATCCCCTTAACATGACAAATGACTCTGTCAACACGGAAGCCTTAATTTGGTGCATTATATGGAAGGTTTACACATTCACCAACTATCCAACTATGATTGAAATCACAGGTGCACTACCTGCACACAAGGAGTCACTGGTGGTAATTGTGTCAGACTACCCTGGACAGCGCTGAGGTAACATAATCTACTCTATGTTTCAGTGAAAGTAACAGTCCAATAAGTTACAATAAAGTCCACAGGCATCAGCGCAATGATCACGTCTGAACTTAAAACATGTAGATATTATTACAGACAGGATGGAGGCTATAGTCCTTTTGTTTTATACTTCTCCACAGAAAAAAGAGAATGTGTTGTGATGTGGCACTCTCATTATAGTCTCGCCAAGTATAGGTACAGTGCCCACAACACTCCAGGACCAGGGACAGAGCATGAGAGTGCAGGACTGTGGACAGCAGCACAGCAAAGAAATTCAGGAGCAAAGTGCTGGAGAAACCTGGAATATTCCAAGAGAGGCTGAGTAGCTCAGCACCGCCCCACCACACCTGCCCTACAGGACGTCTAATCAAGAAGGCTTTATAAAGGAGGCCAGATAGAAAAGCTGGGTGACTGGTATCTTACAACTAATGGCTGTTCCGCCTTCCCCCATTTATAGATTAGACCAATTAGATGACGCCACACACATCCTGCCAACCTGAAGGGCTTTTCTATCAAAGTAGTGGCTGTGGTTAATCAACAGAAGTGCTGTGTCATTAGTTTTAGTCATGTTTTCTACATTTTGAATAAAACTTGCCTTCCTACAGTGTATTTTACACTCACTAGTCAATGTACAGCTCTGGAAAAAAATAAGAGACCATTGCAAATTCTTCTTAAATCGACTCCACTGAAAACCTCTGGAATGTGATCAAGAGGAAAATGGATGGTCACAAACTCTCAAATCCAAATCTGAGCTGTTTCTATTTCTGCATAAGGAGTGGCATTAAGTCACCCAACATCATTGACATTGGTGATGTATATAGTAAGATTTAAGTTACCAACTGTCTCTGTAGTGATTAACTAGTGAGTTTGTTGGGTGATAACCTTTGTTTCTGTTACGTGTATTGTAACAGCATCCCAGGGTGGGATGTCGATCTATGAACTAATATTGTGGACTTTGGTGTATAGTTGTATGTATGTATTCCAGTGCAGATGTACTGTTGTTTTGAGTTAAAATAGAATAATAATAATTAATTCTACTTAAAAAGCACTTTACACAGTTGACCAAATATTATTATTAAACGATTATTATTATTCCAAAAAATCCTTTAACCTCCTCTGAACTCTTCCTAAGTTTAACCATTTGTATTGTGTTGTTTAAAAGTGAGTATGAACCTTTATTCTTTGGATTATTTGATGTCTGACAACATTGCATATTTGCTGCTATTTTGACCATGTAATTGTTTGCAAATATGAATGACAATATTTTTATTTGAAATTTGGGAGAAATGTTGTCAGTGGTTTATGGAATAAAGCAAAATGTAAACATACCTATCATTAGTTAAACCAGAGACACTGATGAATTTGCAGTGGTCTCTTTATTTTCTCTAGAGCTTTAATTACATTACCAACACCACAACTGTACCTCAATGCATCATTTTCACATGTAAAGTGTAGTCTAAATGCTGATATATTAAAATACATTGCTGGCCAAGTAAATTATGTAAACAACTTTATTGCAAATCTTTTTAGCTCAAATGGAGGCGATCTCTGTAAAAGAACTCTCCATCAGTCATAGGGGTATAATGTATCAACACAATCACTTTTGGTATTTGATGATTTCAGTGAAGGTGGATTGTGATAAATAATGTATGCTTACACTAAAGAGGCAACTTAAATGTGGGAAATCTTTAGCAGTGTTATCGCACTTTTAATTGTTGTTCAAGGCACTTTGAATTAAGTATTTGTTCAACTTTAATGGCTTGTTTTCAACTTTTTTCAGCCATTGAAAGTGTGTTCCTTTAAATAATGTAGACATATTACTAAATGCCATGATTGAAGCTTGATTCAAAGTTTTGGTCATGTTTGACATAATTGAGCAAAAAGTCACCCAAAATGTTCTCTAAGAATATGGTCAATAAGAATATATTCAATCTACTGTAGCCTTTAGATATTCTACACTATTCTCAATAAAAAGTAAAATTGATTTGCATAGTTATTGCAATGACATAGTATCCTTTTGAAATGATGAAGATGAGTCTTCTGGCAATTAGCACAGCTGCTTCTGCAAATCAATACTCTTAAATTATAGATGACCTCATTAATTGATTTTACTGCAGAGTGTAAGGAGTGTGTCTGGTTACGTTGGATCTGCAGGTGTCTAGGACTGCGTTTAGAGCCTCAGACGTCTCATGTCCTTGGGATAGCACCTCTATGCTAATTACATAGTGCTGCTGTGCTGCATGTATGTATATTCTAATAATGTGTTGTCTGAATCTATCATGATCCATGGGCATTAGAAGATGACAACGTAGCATAAGATGACAATCTTGCAATTTATCTTGAAGAACATACATATGATATCTCTTTATCATTTCTTCATGCCTAACTCTGCATCGGAACTTACTAGATTGTTCAGAAGTTAATCTCACTCTTACTTTTGAACTGATGTTGGCATCTAAGATCCTTTGCTTCTGTGTGTTGTCATCCAGTTGTTCTGCTCAGGGAAAAATCTGTTCATCCCGACACATCACCTGATGCTCTCTGTTTGTCACACTGCTGAAATCCTTTCCTTGGACAAAGCCCCAATTGGATGTATCTCAGGTTTCTTTAAGCCTTCGATCACAATCACAGCCTGACCTTTTAGTCAAATGAGATTTGGGGCTTGTACAGCTTACTCTGGAACATTCTACCATGTCGGCTCTCACTCTCCCATAGACAGCATCTCACCACTCATTGACACGAGGTGAATGATGACAATACATTGATTCAACAAGTGGCAATAATAAGCTAAATGCACATCCACCATGTGCTGCGTGATTTTTGTAACGTGATGTCTGATGTAAATCAGATACATCAAGTTGCATTCTAGAAGATGTTGTTTTTTGCAAGTGGAAAAGTCTGTCAAAGTACGTTCGCATTGCTAGACTAAGCTGCATTTCACTTGACGTGCCGTGTGCATTCAATGTTCTCAACTTGCGTGTTGCATTGATTAATTGTGGTACAACTAGATGTTCAACCACAAAATATAGCTAGCTAGGTGAAAAACTGTTGCTCTGCTAAGTTAGCAATTTACATATTGATTATATGATCAATAGTAATAACACAAACCAAATGACTTATTAAGACAGATTGCTAGATAATTGCAACATTGACCACTCTTCTAGCTATCACAAAATTGTTGGCACTTAGTTTCCACTCTCCAGCTAATTATTTCACATTCATCTGAGCAGTTATTAAGTTCTATATTAGCATGGAAGTCCCAGTAGCAACCAGCATGGTGTGATTGAACAGTGTTGGTAAAATTCTCTTCTTTATGGCAACAGACCTTGGCACCTTTCCACGAGGAACTGGAATGTGGTTCATCTCATTCCATGAAATCACCAGTATATCACAATCCTCAGCTCGTTTACTTTATTGAATGGTTTGACAATCATGTTTCCCATTTAGTTTTAAGGACATTCTCTGGACTGGACATTTATTTCATGGAGGAATTAGCTAGTTAAAAATTTTGCCCAGGGTTATTTGTTTGATGTTTATGGAATGTTGTTTCAAGATCAGGCATAAACATCACATGTATAGACTAGTTAGCTATAACTTTGAGCTGTGGAATATTGCTAAACTAAGGTAACTAGAAAATGGAACAGATAAATCTGGTGATAAAATGAGACATTTATCCTTGACAAATGTCTTTAGTGAAGTTGTTGAGAAGCAGCAATATGAAAGTAATGATAGGTCTAATGCTTCTTATATTAGTAGGTCTACATAGTGTGACATTGACAGGAGCAGTAGAATGGCAACATCAAGTGAGAATGGGAGAGAATACAGGGAGGATCCAGGTTTTTTAGCAGCTAGCAGCTAGGCCTTATAACTACTGGTACATATTTATGTTCATTGTGAAAGTTAACTCATCTTTCAAAAGCTTATGGGAGTGAAAACTAAGCTCCACCCCATTGCTAATGCATCAAGGGAAACTCCATGTTTTCCCCTGGGAACATACATTTTTCTCTTGATGTCATTGAATAAAATCTTGTGGAAGATCTTCAAAAATATGATGGGAACATTGTTGAATGTCTTTAGAACATCCTCTGATTGTTGGGTCAGAGTAGGTTAAACACTGTTTTCTATTATATATCTGGACTATCCATTGTGTCACTATGACAACAAGCCAGGAAAGAAATCTTAAGTTGGAACAGAATGTGACAGTGTACTCAACTGATTACTCCTGGTGTGAAGAAACCTCTGTTAGTAACAGTGACCCAGAGTACAGTAATCCTGTTTCTCGCAAAGAGCATTTCCCCCATCCCAAATCAGCATGTCCTCAGTAAAGAGAATTGACTTTTTCTCTGCAAAAGATTACGATCTAAAAAGAAAAAAGTTGCATACCAACAATTACAGCATAGTACATGGAAACCTATTAGACATATGTAATAGGTTACACTTATAAAATTGTTGACAATGCTGCAATCTCTGTATTGACTGACAAATCTTCACTGACATGATGTCTAGATGGGAATATTTGGAATAGAAGTAAATAAAGCATTAAGAACAATGTTGATATGATCAGGGGCGCTGCTAAGGATTTTGGGCCCCATGAAAAGAATCTTGACAGGGCCCCCAACACAGCTGAGACAGGGCTTCTCTGGGCCCCCTCTTAGTCATGGGCCCCGAGAATCGTCATCCTTTACCCCCCCTTTACAGCGCCCCTGGATATGATATCCTTCAAGCTAATTGCACTGCCCTAGATACCTGCTATAGTATGTGAAGTGTGCTTGCGGCCACCCACGGTCTTCAGCTGTGACTGGGCAGATTACCTGGGTGGAGTTGGTGGAGTTACTGGGTAAAGCGGGTCGTTGCTGACGCCGCCGTCCCGAACCCCGTCGCTGACGCCGCCGTCGGGACCCGCGTCGCTGAGGACACGGGACCTCCGGACCCACTGCTCAGCTGCCACCCGGCCGCCTTCTGTGTTCCCTGCCGCCCGGCAAGGTATTAGGGCTCGTCCGTCCAGTGCAGGCCTCAGCCCGTTAAAGCCCGCCCATAACGCCTTGACTGGTTGGACTGAGTGGAGTACTTGGGTAAAGTGGGCAGAGTAACTAGGTGTACTGGGTGGAGTTACTGGCTGGAATGGTTGTTGTGGGTGGAGTAAATGGTTGGAGTGAGTGGAGTACTTGGGAAAAGTGGGAGGAGTAACTGGTTGGAGTGGGCATAGTAAGTGGTTGGAGTGGGTGGAGTAACTTGGTAAAGTGAGTAGAGTACTTGGTTAAAGTAGGCAGAATATCTGTCTGGAGTGGTTGTTGTGGGTGGAGTGTGCAGAGTAACTAAGTGTAGAAACTGGTGGAGTGGATTGAGTAACTGGCCAGAGTGGTTGTAGTGGGTGGGTAACTGGGTGGAGTGGGCAGTGGTTGGAGTAACTGTGTAACGTTACTTGAGTGTTCAATTTAGTTCCCTCCAAACGTAATTGACCCTCTCATACGTTCATACTTCACAGATTTCAGTTTTACAAAATAGTTCCCTCAGAACGTATTTCATGTGATTTAGGGCTGCCAATTAGCCAGAGGGTAGAGGCAACAGAAAAGCAAACTAGTAGACACAAAAAAAGAAACAAAACAAAACATGACAATTTTCAGGGAGATGTGGCAATCCAACTCAACGCCAGCAGATACTCTCACCTGAGGTGAGACAGACACACATCTGTTGCATTTATGTTTTTGGTCAATATAATATTATAACACTGAAATAGAAATGTATACTTGCGTATTGTCTCCAAACAAAAACAATAATGATAATAAATTGAAAAAAGAATATTAATCAAACCTGTCCGTTTCTAAAACTGTATAGGTTGCACAACTTCTGCACATGTCTCACAGTTCCCTTATTTACCAATGTATTCCTTGTTTTAGCTATTCATCTCATCTTAGCACATAACAAAATTATTGACAATTGTAAGTGGATGTATACAAAGGAAAATTAAATCAATTATGAAAAATGGGTATTACAAAATAAAATGGTGTATTCTGCTTGTCTTTTCATTTGGTTTGAGAAAATTCAAGGAGCTCTTAATCATTGACATTCAAACATAGAGCTAAAATTTACCTTGCAACCTGGCCTCTGCCACCTTCTCTCTGAAATTACTTTGACAGAGATCAGATCAACATTGTTGTTAATTTTCTCATTTACTCCTATTTCAATTATCCCCATTGGGACATCATGTTAATTAACACGACTCAATCAATACAGAGAATGCAAGACTCCTGCATCCTGTTTCATGGCTAATTAAAGAAGCTTTCTGTATTTAATGAGAAACATGTCCTTCAACCAGTCAGTAAACAATAAAAAAAACCCAAGATACTTAATAACACTAATGTTTACTATTCCGAAGATTCTACACAACATTGTCACATGTTTTATCTTTTTGAGGATTTTCTACATCATTATCAAGTTGTTGACAATTCGGAGTATTCTACAAGTGTCTTTCATAACCAATGATGTGGACCCAAGTCTTTATCAAAAGTTCACAAGTATACTTTATAAACTGTATGTTTTTTTACAGAAAATATAAATTTTACCATTTTGTATAATAAAAAATATATTTTTTTATTATAAAATCAAATTTCCATGTCGTATTAGGCTACGATACTGTTGAGAGTATTGTCTCCTTAATGTTCCTTTTAGGGCATCAACCTTTGTACAGACAGTCACTGTCATTGCAATAAAAAAAGGCTCTTTAATGACTACAGGAAAGGTCACTGGATAAATTAACTAAACGATTAATGTTTTTTTGTATGTTTTTTCGTGAAAAGCTATGTTAGCTATTTTTGCTACGAGGGCTACTTCACTGCGGCAACTTAACATTTGCAGGTAAAAAGTAATGTAGCCATAATTTGATTTAGTTAGCTAACAGAGAGCTAACATTTACAGAAACAAAGAAAGCCCAAATGGTACAATTTGTCATTGCAGGTTGCCATTAGAACAGCCGGGATGCTTTCAGTGAAATGTCTGCAAGCATAATGAGTGGACACTTTGTTTCAATCGGGTGCCCTTCATTTTCATGGCATCCTTTCATTTTCATGGCACCCACCTTCATAGTCCAATATTTTGTTTAGGTTTATAGGCTACATATGTGTACATCTGATATGTTTTAGGATCCCTCTTCTGTTGAAACTAGAAGTTCATAAAATTACTGGAAATACACTTGATAGTCTAAGACGAAGAAATAAAAATATGTTAACTGATAACTTTTATGGTTTAAAGAACAACATGCATTACATGGTACTGAATTGATGAAATTCTCCAAATGTGAATGTTGTGTTCCCTTGTGAACACTCGGTCCTGAATTAAGGTTTGTGGAATTTGTGCTCAACTATAAAATAAAAAATAAAAAACAGATATCTATCTTTCACCTGATGTCACACTTTGGTAATAGTGTTTGGTTCTGGTGGAGTAGTAGATTCTGATAGATGAAAACAATCTCCCTAGATCATCAATCATGTCATAAGAGGCCATTTTAAGAGCCAGGCAGAGTGGGGGCAAGAAAACAACCTACCTGATGATAAAATCTTTAGGGGGGAGCAAGTGTCACAATGTTCCATTCAAAACTTTAAAATATGCAGGGATGTGCTGTGGCTTTCAAAACTTAAAAAAATGCAGGGATGTGCTGTGGCCTTCAAAACTTTCCATCATTGGTTGTCATCTTTAAATTCCAATGGTGGCACTGAATGACTGAGTTGTTTATTTTTCTTTTATTTTACTCTAAAGAGAAATCTACTGACACTGAGTTGTCTTTTACAGCTGAGCTGTGTATTACAAAGATAAATACACATACAAAATTAAAATAAGACATATTGTAGAAAGT
Source organism: Umbra pygmaea (assembly GCA_016801145.1). Classification (NCBI taxonomy): domain Eukaryota; kingdom Metazoa; phylum Chordata; class Actinopteri; order Esociformes; family Umbridae; genus Umbra; species Umbra pygmaea. Next base: position 10,255 of record JACXGM010005349.1, on the reverse strand, counting down.
AGTTTATAACTTAAATGGCAGTTAAAAGTAAGCATTATTAGATGATGACTAGGATGTCAGTTCATTTTAGTCTCTTTATAGTAGATCTGTATTGTTTTCTTAGGGATGGTTTAGTTGCACAATATGACTCTTGATTCTTTACACCTGCATTCAACCACTGTGAGTTTACTGCACTTTAGATTGAAGGACAGTGCTGTATCAATAGTTAAGATAATTCACTGCTACCGTAATCACTGTCATCATATTTTCACTCATACTGATTGATGCAAGCAGTCTTTGCGATGCAGTATTGATTTTGCACATAATAAGTTTACCTCATAGCAGGCCCTGCCAAGTGGCACAGTGGTCTAACTTTATTAGCAGTATGTTGACCACATAATTCTAGAACTGGCTGTACCATTTGCTTTATTGTTCATGGGAAGCCCAGATTTTGGCAAATTAGTCAGCTTCGCTGACAAGCAGATCAGAACTGTTAAGGTAAGTTGAGCCAAAGTGTTACCATAGCCACTACTTGAAATCTTGGAAAACATTTTTGTAATTATTTCATGAAGTATGTGAAGGAAGAAAATACCAGTTCATCAGATTACACAACTGAAAGTAGTATTTATTCATTAAAAAATGTGATTTAACAGAACAAACACCAAAGAAACAACAGATGTTACATATTAAAATATTTATCAATTAATATGATACAGCACATTATACATCCTTCCTGTTTCCTATTCTCTCTCCCTTTTTCCCCTCCCCTGTCCACAGCTCTATCCCTTGTCTCCATTCTCTTCTTAATTTCCCCCCTTTGTCCTTGTCTTTCCCAGTTCTCTTCCTCATTTACCTTAACCTTTCTTCTCTTCATCCTTCCCTCCCTCACTCACCAGACATATAAACTTTCTGACAGGCCGTCAGCATGAGAGACATATTGCAGATGTACACAGAAAGACAGTCACTTACTGTTTTACTTGAAGAGTAACGTTGTCCACAGGCTCTGTTGCACACAAAATAACTTTTTTTGTCATCGGTAGAATTTACAGAATAATATGATAAGAGAACATCTTAAATGTTCTCTAAATCAAAATCTAATAGCAATACAGAGGGACACTTAACAGTGATGCACAGAACATACAGCAAAGGGTGTAATGGGAGATTGATAGTTGAAGTTTAAAAAGGAATTGGCTCAGCTGACTTTGCAGGCTGGTCTCAAAGTCTGCGGAAGGCCAGATTTAAAGCTAAGGTCCACCAGATTTCAGACAGACATTGTTTAGGTCAAGGACAAAAAGCTTTGCTCTCTGTGGGATGACGTTTTCATTGTAAGTAGTTGATTACATACAGTACAATCAGGTGTAGGCTTGCATTTTAGAAACAACTGGTGTTCTGATCAGGTATAAAAAATACATTAGGTCAGGCTTCAAGTGAGGCCATATTTTCTTTCATTGGTGGGTGGTGAAGGGTGATGCCATTGTTAGTTTATCAATCACAGAAGAAAATCACAGCCTCAGTGGTGATACATCACTTTAAAGTCCACAGTAGCAGGACCAGCTAGCTCTGTCTGTCCGTCCGTCTGTCCCTCCGTCCGTCCGTCTGTAGAAGAGTGTCTTGTTGGATTAACTCGGTATTTCAATTTGTCTATTTGTCTCTCTGTGCCAATATTTACTGGATGGACATTCACAAATTTGACAAAATGCACAGCCTGTCAATCTAAAGGTGAATTAATATAAGGTGGTAGTTTGTGCAAAATAGCTTTATAAACAAAAAGTGTAAAATGCATTTCTCTGTGAGATTTTAAAGACAGCCACTCTACTTTCTGATAAAATATTGAATAATGGGTACTGAGCCTGTCTTCTGTAAAACAAATACACATTTTTATGTGATTGAACATATTGTTCTTTTTTTAATTAATATTATTATGAATTGATGTGCAAGGCAATCAATTATTTTTGTTTTTTTCTAACATTATTATTATTTCTTGTTTTTTGGTGCCTTATCTACGGCCACAGTTTTCATTCTATTAATTCTAATTTCAGGTGGACCATATGTATCCCATTGTCGTTCAGTGTGCTTGTAAGTTTGAAAATGATCGGTCGTGTAGTTTGTTTTTTATTGCAATTTATACAGTAAGTGTATCCCATATGATTTGAATGGGTGAATAATTTCATTGTAGTTTAATAATTGTACTAACAGGTTGGAGTCTATACTAGGATTTGGTCATCTCATTTTACCCCTTTCAGTCATGACCGTCCTACCTAAAGGGATGGGAAAACAAGATGGCGTCTATGAATTTCTAACATACAAAGAGTATTATATCTCAATGTATGTGCTATAAAAACTGTTTCTAAACACATTTTAGGCGAGAAGTAATGTATTGCATTAATGAACAATGTATCAAATTAATGAATCTACAATCAGATCTACAGACTAATTTTAAAAATATGTTTTCCGATCAATTACGTCCTCACAGGTTAACCAATGTACCCGTCCACACCCAGCAAGGATCTATGCACGCTGTACTTTTCCTGTGTTTTACAGTTATTGAACACCACATCATCAAAATTGGTATTGTGCTTTTATCAGATATTTGATATGTCATTATATTATTGACATTTTACCAAAATCAATCTCAAATGGATTTACAAGGTTTTTCAATAGTGAATGGGGAAATACATGTTTTGTCCATCGCTGATTACAACGAATGCATAGCATTATATTATCATCTATTTAGTTTACAAAATGTATTGTAACTTCTTGTGCTATCATTTTTTTCTGGCATTGAATACATTTGGCCAGCATATCTTGTTATAAGAGATTAAGTACTACTACCCAGAATGTAGCCTACATATAGCCTAATAACCTGATACGATCCTAATATGACTGAGATTACTGTATATAGTGTGTTTGTCTAAACAGGTGTAATCAGGGGTGTAATGGAGGGTAAACGCTGTTTACCTAATTCTTTATTTATAAAATAGCCTTTACTCACATTTTCATTTAGTTAATTGTCATGTACCCAATTAATATATAGCTTCCAGTTTTATTATTCAGTAATTTTTTATCTGTGGCAACTGAAATCAGATATACAGACTAATTAAAAATATATATGTTCTCCGATCAATTGTTTCTACACTCATTCCAGCACGTTAAGTTACACTAGGTAAGAAGAGTGTAATTTAATTGATCTAACATCTTAATTGAAATAATAATTAAGTATGCAATAACAAAAGTATGCACATGCAATTGCTCCATAGACTGTATATATTTCTTTCCATTTCAGCAAAACAATTGTTGATGTGGGTAAAGCCAGTAGCAAATATATTTTTGTCTCATTTCACCAGTTGTGTCAAAGCAGTACAAAACTCCTGCAAATGAAGACTGCCTGGATATTGATTAGATTTAGTGATATGATTTGGGATAGTATTTAGTATAATTTAGTTTTGATAGAAGTAATGGTTTTCCAGTCACAACATTTTAACACTCTATTTTGTGATTAGTGTGTTATGTGATTGAGAGTTGAATATGCCTATTCTGTGTCTATAGCTAGTGCACACAGAATAGGCTGAATTATTAATTATTTGTTCTCTTTGTTCTTCCCAGGGAGAAGGGGAACCACTTGGGAGTGTTAGGTAAGCCATTCATGGACTTCCATAACCCGTAGGGTAACTCCATTGTCTAAACACACCAGGTTAGACCTGTGTAGTCCACCCCCTGTAATTTTGGTTAAGACACCTGAATCGCATGCCAGTTTAGTTTGTATTTGTGTGTAGGCAGTTAGGACAGGGTAGGGGTGGGAGTTATAATATTATTTATTTGATTTGGATCCGCACAGCCTCTTCTTCCACCAATTTTTACTGTGGCTAGAATAAACGGCATGTGTTGAAACAGTATACTTCTGTCCCTGTGTCCTTGCGTGCACCCATGACACCATACCTCTTTCGCTAGCCGCAGGGTGCACTTGGGCAGTGGGGTTTGACATTCCCTCCCCTCACGGGGAGCGGTGCCTAACACCTGGCTACTATTCTAGCGTTAGTACCATAAACTCTGTCATGAACAGTAGCTATGGACAGCACAGCAATGCTCCAGCAATGGGATGAATAAGTGACGCACAACTGTGTTATTAGAATGGCATAAAAGATTGAATTAAGGCAAACAAATGCATGCCACCAACCTTAGATTATTCAATATACATTCCACAATTAACAGGCTTTTAGCACATTACAAAGTCATTGCAACAAGGGGATGGGTGGATAATTACACAATTAATCAATTGCAATCCCTTTATATTCGGGATGCAAGGCTATGGTTAAGCCCTAGCCAAATAAGTACCTGTCAAATTGCTTGTGTACACAAACAACAAGATTAATTGCCCTACTTTTTCTCAACAAGGTCATTCCTATCTTAATTTGAGTTAGGCTTGGATATTGACATTGTAGTGTGTCTTTGGCCTTGCTCAATCAATGTAACTTGAACTGAGTGCTGAAACAGTTTGTCGATAAATATTACCAATGAATATATGAATGTACCACTTTATTTCATCTGTTCCCTCAGCCATTTGTCTACAATGAGAGTAGTTTTTATGGCAGACTTACCCTCTACAACAGGAAAAATTGCATGTATTGGATCCTTGGGGGTTATGAGGTTGGCACACTGCCTGCCCTTCACAAACATTTATTTTGTTTATTAGTTTTCTGACCCGTTCTCTACATTCCCCCATGTCATCAAACTGTAGCTACAACAGGGTCTTATTACTCACTAGATTCTGGATAGTTGATTACTCTGAGCTTTTCTACTAGACACCGAACTAAGGAATTCACTAGTCTACGACATGTACTGTATAAAGAAAGCATTTGTTTTCATTGTAGTTTTAACACAATGGATATTTTGAATCACGTTACAACTTTAGGCATAATGTGAAGCTTAGTAGCTATTATCTAGTTAACTCTTAAAGGCTAAACCTAAGAATCATCCCCTACTATTAGGAAATGCATACAAAAGGCAATTATTCGCTAGCTCAGTTATTTCACTGGAAGGAAATGTAATAAAAATATAAATCCCAAACCATATGTTCTATAACCTTAGCTTAAGCCTGGATAAGTAGTTATCTAGTTAGCTATTTTCTAAGAATACCTGCTATTTTAAATACATTCTTTCAACTTTTCCACTAGTAGATGCAAGTGGAAAAGTGGCCTTGAAAAATATTTTGTATTTCATTTATTCACTCTGGAGTGTACTTATGAAAGCATGCTGCCACTCGACTTGTAATTGTTGGTTTCAGCAGAAAAAATTGTAGTCCTTCTATACCTTCATCAATTTACCCTAAAATGCCGGTTGTCTGGGAGAGCAAACCCTAGTAGACCTAGCTTCTGAAAGTCTCATCAAGGAAACTGACTCCTCATTAATACTGTGAGGCTGTAAAAACTGGAGGGTCCTTCAGGACTGACCAAGGACTTCCTTTATGGTATGGCTCAACTTTTTTATTTTATTTCCCCTGGTCTGTGATCAGACTGGCAATAATTAAATGGCACTGCACCTTATGAATCCATGTATGAGTGAGTATATTTCACTCATGGACCTAGGCCTGCAAGATCAGCTGGAGGACAAAGCATCACTCAGTGTAACAGTCTTTTAGCTGGAAACTTTGTTGGCAGTATTTCAAATTACCTCTGTTCATCTGCAGTGTTTGGGAAAGAGGCTGTGGACCATCAAGTTTCATGCCCTCCTGGGTGCTTATCGTGCTTGTCTTATCCCAAATTACCTACTTCCTGTCTATTAGTGTGACAAAGTACATCATTGAAAGTGGTCTCTGTGCTTACACTGCATGCTTGCTCTTTATGTGTTTCCAAACAAACCTATGAATATCAAAATGACTAATAATTGTGAACTCAAAACAAGCTTTATTTGTTCATCTTATAGTACTTTTTAAGAAATCCCATCTCACCTTCCATTTAACAGCAAAGAAAACAATTGAAATCAGAAGACGCTAAATAAGCATCTTTCAAAGCGTCTTAAAATGTTTCAAGTCCAGCAGAGGATGATTTAACTGTGAAATCTGTCAACATATATACGGTTGAACATCATATTTTTCTTCCCTCATTTCCCCTTTTTCCTTTGACCCTGAAGTAAGACTGATAAACATAAAAAGGCAAGCCCATTATGGTGGTAGAGAACTTGGATGAGAAGAGATCTCTCAGGTCCTTCCGGTAGGACTCTCCTTTCCCTTTGCCCATGTTCTTAAGTGATAACAGCCACAGCAAATGTTCACGCTTCATTTGATTTCATTATCGCGTCCCATTTGCCTCATCGCCTCAGTTCCCAGGCTACCCTTTCATCTCAGCATGCAGGCAATCACTCATAGGCAGCACCTATAATGGGGGACTTCTAATCCAAGGTTTGTGAAACCAATTTACTGTCCTCCCAAATAATTTGATGGAGAGAAAACAACTATGCATGTGGGCATTTAAGATGCAAATTTATTTCATGCCTTACATTGTCACGTTAAGATTCCACTCGTGAACACGTGCTTGATGATTATGGCCAAACAGTATATCTCATCTTGATGATGATTATTATAATGATTGAAATGATTCGTGATGGTAATGATGATGAAATGTGGGCAACTAATATTTACACAAAAAATTGTATATAGATACAGTACAAGGGCAAATTAAAAACATTGACAAGTATAATTAAAGGGTTATTTACATGTAAGAGAACACAACCCTCTTGGGCTTGTCTGGGATCACAACAAAATGTTTTTTTTTCATCTGTGGGTAGATGGGGTACACTGTGAAGGTCACATTTTCCAGAGGCCCCTCATATCTCATCATTTGGAAGTTTCATTGAATGTCACCTAGTCAGATGAAGCCTGGGTTTCTTTTCCCACATCAGAGCTTACAAGATAAATGGTCTAGTCCTCTGATCAATAACATTTAGCCTAGCAGACCAGACTGTTCTGTGTCCTCTAACTTTCTGCTGACCTTGACTTCACCTAACCTGCTGGAAATTGTAGCTGCAATAAAGTGTACAATATCTCTTAATAACAAATGCTTTCTACTTCTGACAGCAGTTTTACAATTAGAGTTTGTGTATATTTTTATGTTACTGGTAGGTATTTTGAAGCTTCCATGTGTTTTATTAGTATTGCACAATTCTTTAAAGACATTGTGACACAATAGTTACATTTGTAGAATTCAAAACAAAACAAGAAATGAACTACAGTATGATAACTTTCAAATTACCAGCTTACAAACACAGTAAAAACTGTAGTTGATCATTTAAAAAGTCTGAAGAAAAAAAAAAATATATATATATACAGTGGCGGCTGGTGACAAAAAAATTTGGGGAGGACAGGACTGCCTGTTAGCCAAGAATATTTCCTATAACAGACCATGTTGAATTTTGAATTTATCTGGCGACCTTGAGCATTTATGGTAAATGTAATCTGTGGAGTTTGGTCTTCCAGCAGTTTTGATCCTTACCTTCTCTGCATAATCCAAACTCTGGAATTGCTGCAACAACAATGAATCTATTAGTGGTTCTTTTCCATCCAACTCTCTGCGCTCAACAGATGTTTGCTTTACAACAATCAAAAGCAAGATAAACAGCATATATGGTTAATATGTGTCATCTTCCTCCCATTTATCAAGAGAAGTGCTAATCTTTTTTTGTTAAAATGTACATGCCAATGAAGACATGGTGGAATAAATCATTTTCATCATTAAAGATACATTTTACATTCAGTATTTTGTGGAATTTATCAAATCAGCCACATTGAACACATTCATGCCAGTCTAACACGCCTCATGAGGTGTGTTGCAGATTTATTTCTTGCTTTTGATACATTGTGTACTATATCTTGTTGGTCCTGGGCTGGCTGCTGACTGGCTGTTATTGGGGCTCGTTGCTGATGGGCTGGCACCTGACTGGTTGGTCATGGGGCTGGCTGGGACTGGTCCTGGGGCTGGCTGTTGACTTGCTGGTCCTGGGGCTGACTAGCCTTTGGTGGGCTGCTGACTAGCTGATACTGGTACTGGCTTCTGACTGGCTGTTCATGGGACTGGCTGTTGACGGGCTGGTCCTGGGGCTGGCTATTGATGAGCTGGTCTTGGCTGTCTGATGGCTAATCTCATCTTATTGTCTCCAATATGAAAGAGACATGATCCTCATTTTCAAACATACATTTTTTCCAATGTACATTAACTTCACTGTCTTCGAATTTCTAGGGCCCTCTAAAGAGAGAATATCTTTGCATGGGTGATTCGTCAAACAGTGCCGCCCTTGACTTTTAGCCCCCTGGGCCACACTACACTATATCATAGAAGTTACTGAAGAGATGATTTGTCAGCATATACTTAAATGTCGAGACTTAGTCTGCTTTCTTCACATGGGTTTGCAGATCATTCAACAAATGTTGAGCAATATATGCGAAAGCGGTTCCACCAGCTGTTTGTTTACAAAATCTAGGAAAAGGCCTGCATTTGTGAACGTAGAAGCTAAATTTGGGAGCACCAAATCGGACGGGTAAGTGAAAAGTCCATAAGTGAAAGGGGAAAATCCATGTAATGCTTTGTAGGTTTACATAAAACTTTGAAATCAGCCCTAGCGTTTATGGGCAGCCAGTGAAGAGAGATGAGAATTGGTGAAGCATGTTAAACTTTTGCGGTTCTAGTCTAAACTTTGACGGAATTAACTGACGTTTTTTGTCTGGGCATCCAGAAAAGAGAGCATTGTAAAAATCCAATCTTGAGGTAATAAATGCATGGATGAAAGTTTCTGCATCGTTTCTTTACAGAAAGTGAATTTTAGCAATGTTCCAGAGATGGAAAAAAGCTGCTCTTGAGAAATGTTTTACATGTTCTTCAAAAGAGAGATATGGGCCCAGTCTAACATCAAAGTCAGATTTTTTCTGAAATAACCTTATAATCATCTATGTTTATTGCCAAATTTGACAGCATAAGCTGCGAGCTCAATGCAGGGGAGTTAAAATACCTACTAGTATCAACAATACCTGGTGGCTCAGACAGGTTTTTATGCTTTCAACACTGGAATAAGCCTTTCCTGACAACTGTGTTTGAAGCCGGGCTTCTAACATAGCTATCTTATCAAGATGGTGATTCCAAAAACTGCAATTAGACAATGCTACTTAGCTTCAGAGTGGTTGTAGTAGTTGAGAAACTCCTTGTGTCCAAGGTGAAAACGTTGAATGTAAAAAGTGAGGTGAAAAGAAAAATAGTATGTTGGTAGACTAGTAAATAGGAGAGTTTAACATAGATGGTAAAATATAAAAAGTTAAGAGCTTGGCAATTGGTCAAGTTATACGGCAGCATTACACAGTAACACAATCAGGACGACTTTGGCATATTCATAGCATCTATGAAGAAATTGTCCAAAACATAAATAATACACACTTAATTACTAGTTAGAAGTAATTAAAGTTAACTATAATCAGCAATGCAAATGGCATTTGGAGATGTGTGTCACAAGTAATGCTACTGCTTTTGGTGGTACTGAATAAACTGGAGACAAATGTGAGAAACTTGGAAAACAAAGTGTGTTTTAATGTAGAAAATCTCATGGGGCAAACACTGAATAAGCTACTTAAACTAATTCACATGACACATAACTGACAGGAAAACAATGAGTGACAGCTCCTCTACACAAATTCTGAACTTAAATACAGAACTAATGAGAAAGTGCATGCAGCTGGTAACTCAATTAAGAACAGAGATTGGTAAATGAATAGCCTTTGACATTGTCATTTGATTACCGGTAGCGGGAAAACAGAACACAAAACAATGCACACAGGGCAGTAACCAATACAACATAACATATGGGGAAGCAATGTAAAAAATATGTTTTGTCCCCATAATGGAGACTGTGACAATATGTCTACATTGTAAAGTTATTATTATACAGTTAATTAAAGGAGTGTTCCACAGTAAATCAGTTTCATAGTATACCATTTACAAACGTTACCATAGATGATTTATGTCATATACACGTCTGTTCTTTTTCAATATATCAGAGAAAAGCCGATAGTATATTTCAGTTCCTTTCGCATCCACTGGGGGACTTCTGTATCCGTCTAAAGTTGAGTTACCACAACTCCCAGAATTCCAAGCGAATTTAGTGCCTGTCCCCGCTTGAACACACCGACACAGAACGGGCAATTCAACAGCACACCTCTGTAGAGCTGACGCTAGAAAGTTATACATATTTGTTTATGAAATTGTAGTCTAATTTCTATTCATCATGCCCGTTTGCTGTTCTG
>JACXGM010005348.1:0-12795 GCA_016801145.1 Umbra pygmaea | reverse complement strand
GAATAAATCAAAGAAAAGCAATTGAAATAGCTCAACACAACAAATGCATCAAGAGGTTTCCCCAAATCCAACTGAAAATGCAACTCATTATGACTCAAAATTATTCAACACACTGAAGAGAATCTTTCACAACAGCACAAATATGCAAAACAGGTGTTGACTCCTGATGTAATTTATCAAGGGCTTCATTAGTTTCACCAGGTGTGCTTGAGCTAAAACATATGAAATACCTGAACTGGCTAGGTTTTTTTGAGTGTCACGTTAGACTGCATGTGAGAAACATGGCTAAGACAAAGAATGGTTGAAAAAGTTATGAGAAGAGATAATTGCCCTTCACGAACAAGGAACAGGACACAACAAGTTATCGAAGGCACTGAATGTTCCCAGAGTCACCGTTGGAAGCATACTCAACTTCAACGTTAAGGGAACAGTGGTTACACTACCTGGACGGGGTAGATAAAGGAAGCTATCAATGGCTGCAACCAGATTTCTGAGACGGCAGGTTGTGAAAAACACTTGAGTGACTGCAAAGGACCTGCAGCAAGTCTTAGTGGCAACAAGCACTGAGGTTTCAGTGAGGACAGTAAGGCAGGACTTTTGAACCAGGACTTACTGGCACCCCTGACTGGCAATGCACATACCTGTAAATTATATAAACAATACAATTGTGGAGAAAAACTCAAAAGTACCGACATGTATTTCATCTGTACTTCATTAATATGTCAGTGGAATCAATGTCCTCCAAATCAAGGTTTCACAATAAATGGCACCTAGAAAAGGTTATTGTAGATAACATCGACCAAAATTAAACTAGGAATTATATTCCACTTATTGAAGTTCATCTAAGTCTTAATGAACTATATTGAGACATTACATCACTTCCTGTTCCAATAGGGTAGAACAATTAGGTATCATGCATGCAATATTCATTTGTCATCCAATACCATGAAGAAAACAAAAGAACTGGCACTTCAAATGAGAATAAATCTGGTATGGCTAAAAGACGATCCACCAACAGATGAAAGCCCTTTCTGACCCAAAAACACAAACGCAAGTGCTTGGAGTTTGCCAAATGTCATAAAAATTATGACTGGAAGAAGGTGCTCTGGTCAGATGAGACCAAAATGTAACGTTTTGGTCAGATACAGAATCGGCATGTTGGTGTTGAAACATATGCATACAAGGAGAGGCACCCACACGTACCCACAGTGAAATATGGTTGTGGGTCAGTGATGTTGTGGGGCTGTTTGAATTCCAAAGGTCCAGGGGCACTGATCAAGATTGATGGCATAATGAATTCCACCAAGTATCAGGTAATTTTGACTGACAATCTGGTTGCCTCTGCTAGAAGGCTGGGACTTGGCTGTAGGTGGACCTTGAAACAAGACAATGACCCAAAACCTACCTCAAGATCCACACAGAAATGGTTCTGTGACAACAAAATCAATGTTCTGCCATGCGCATATAATTTGCCAGGCCTCAAACCAAAGTGAAAACCTGTGGGCTGAGTTGAAGAGGGCAGTTGATAAGCCCAAACCCAAGAATGTGAAGGATCTTAAAAGCATCTGCATAGAGGAATGTTCCAAAATCCCTCCAAATGTGTTCCTTAACCTTGTCAAACATTACAGGAAGAGACTCCATGGTCCTTTCCAGAGGTGGTACTGAATAAGGAGGTTATGGAACCTTGATTTTGGTGAAATTTCTTTTGTGTTAAATAATTGTATGAGTTTGGTTGGTTCCATTGCAACATCAATAAAGTGCAGTGTTTCTTACATGTCAGAATTTTGAGTTTATCACTATCAATATATTGTTTATGTGTTTACAGTATTGTTTGTGCATAGGAGGTCACAGGGCTCAGACGTTAAGGAGTCAGACTAGTAGTTTGAAGGTTAATGTTATTGTGTCCTTGAGCAAGGCACTTCACTCTAGTTGCTTCAGGGAGAATTTTCCTATACTTTCTGTAAGTCACTCTTATCCAGAGCAACAGCTAAATGAGTAAACACATTGCCAGTCAGGGGTGCCAGTAATTTTGGAGCCCACCATATATCACTCTGGTTTGAACCAGGTTCATGTTAATTTGACTTTAGTGCTTTGGGATGTTAGGGGTTGGACCCCGGTATGGATTTGCTTAGGATTAGATGCAGGAGTCATGTTGGAAATATAGCTATGCCAATGTACTGTAGAGGGATTGTGCGTGAGTGTGAGCAAATGGTATTTTGGGGTCATTCATGATTTTATCATTAAATCTCTGTATTTATGAATGTTGGTTGGATTTGTCAGTACCATTTCTACACCTAGTATAAAGGCCGGTAGATGTAGTTTAAAAAGCCAGTGCTAAATAATATTGTTGCAATTATCGGATATCGAGTAGAACTTTTCTGAAACAGCTGTTCTGACACATACTGTGTCCAGCCATGGTGTTAGTGCTAGTTAGTAATTATGCTAACTTTATTGGCAACTTCCTACCAACAAAATGCAGAGACATTTTCATTTATTTCACCTTTATTTAACCTGGTTAACTGATTATGAACTGATCTCATTGCAATGGCAACCTGGCCAAGAAAAATGGCAGTGCAAAGGCAACAAGAAGTTTCACATAAAATACACAAAAATACTCAAAACTACTCAGCTCTCCACCTAAAAGCTGATGTGTGGTGAGTGTTCTGATGCAAAATGGCTGCTGTGCATCACCCTAGTGGGTGCTACAGATTGGTAGTGGATGAGTTAGGCTTTCCTGCTCACTTTGTAAACTGCTTTGGGTTCCTTGAAAAGCGATATATAAGTTTAAGTAATTATTATTATTTGGTATTGCAAACCTGAAGGTTTTATTGCAATAGAGACTAAGAGAACTAAGCTGGGCTTTGCTTGTCAAGATCGTGTAGGGGCAAATGCTACTGATAATGACTTTTCCAGTCTCAAAAATGTTTAACGTCTTGAATAGAATCCCTCACAACAACACAAATATGCAGATGTTGTCTCAAGCAAACCTGAGGCAACTAATCAAGGGCTTCATTTGTTGCACATGAAATACCTGAACTGGCTAGGGTTTTTTTGAGTGTCATGTTGGACTGCGTGTGATAGTCATGGCTAAGTCAGAAGAATGGTCCAAATAGTTAAGAGAAGTTATCCTTGTCCTTCACTGTACATTTTTACAATAAACCTGATTTGTAATGGCGGTTGAATAATTTTGATTGCAACTGTGTATGCGGTGTCAGTGACAAAGCATTTGGTAATGTACTAGACTACAGCTAGTCTACCTAAATGGTATTCACAAAATAATTGTCTAAATTAATAACTATCCCTTCACAAAATGTCAACTAGATTTCCCCCTCTGCATGTTCTCATCAGCACTTCTGAACTCTTTATTAGCTGAAGGTGTGATTGTGGATTTGAGAATATTTTAGATTTTTTTACTCATAGATGAGCAAAGGCACTGAAACTGTAGATCAAGACAGCTGAAACAGCAGATATGCTCCTTCCCTATGGGCAATTATGTTCAGACAAGCGAGAGCAGATCTGTATATAGCTGTAGGCAACATTTCTCTATTTTGTAACCATTAATATCCATCTAGAACTTCTATAACTTGGTAGATTTTTGTTTAAACACTAAAGAGGACAATTACACCTTAATTCACGCTGTTGTGCAAACTTCCCTAATAACATTACGTTATTGCGCATCCTGACCACTAGATGACAGCAATCACCTGCAAACTAAGAAAATCTTCACAGTAATTAGTGAATTTTCTGTAAAGAAAAACTGTATGTAACTTTAAAAGAGAAAGCCTCCGGTCATATTTCTATAAAAAGAATGAATACATGAGAAAGAGAATTTATAGAATATATATTTAAAGAAGTTAAAAATATACTGCTTCTGCTAGTACCACAGGCCGTAGACTACTATATTTTGTTCTGTATAAATAGCCTACGAAACATTTTCAGAATAGTTTGACTCAAAAACATTATGAAATTCTGCATATTTGCTTAAATTAATTTACAGTTTACAAGAATAGAAAAGGAAAAAAACACAAATTCGACCTATTAGGCCTACACATTTCCACCGGAATATGTTCATGATCTCAGTGAACGAATGGCCAAATGCTGAGAATACACATTCCTTTAGCTAATTTGCAGGCTAAATCGAGATCCTATTAAATTACCATTGCAAATTGTATGGATGATATTATTATGCTTAAGATGTTTGCGATGGTACTCTGTATGCTTTGTGGCCTCTAAACGATACCGTTGGCCTTGTTTGCGGCTTTAGAAAGTGCAGTTAAAAAATGAATGTCGCATGACTTTACCTTTTGTAATTTTGTCTCAACAGTTAACTCCGTTCTGGACATTGTAAATAACTACACGTATATTCTCAGCCTTATGGCTGGAATTTAACATTCGCTATATGTTCGCAGCTTATAATTGCATAATTGAAGTGCCCTATAGAAAGACATAAATATATTTATTTTACATCGACTGTAAAAATATTTTGTTTAGGCTGTAGGCTTGTCACTACCAATGGTTATTGTTTATAGCTAATAATCCAACAAACTATCCAAATAAAGATAAAAATATATATAGGCCTACATTGTAGGCTACTACTATTTTTATTGCTTTGTGTTTATTGTTATTAATATAGGCATAATTGTGATTATAGGCCTATAACAGGAAAAATAATATCATAAACGATATTTGATTAGTGCAGTAATATTACTTGAAAAAAATATTTGATATCGTAATTTGTTTTGAAAAATGCTTGATCAGTTCATTTTATTCCTTCTAAACTGATATTGTAATGTTACAAATGTTTACAATTTTTTTTAAGAATTATTGAAATAATTCGGAATACCTGTAAAGAAAGATTAAATGTCGGCTTTTAGTTTCATCCCCACGGTGGTCTCATGCATTAGAGTGGTTGAAGAAGTATGCATATTTAATTGGGTTTGCTTTGGAAAAATTTTTAATTAACGAAATTTGAGTTATTGTGGTAGCCTATAGGCTACTGCGCTATTAACTGAACTGTCAAATTAATTTAAACAATTACATTTATGTTTTTATTAATAGACTATGATAATACCATTTATTATATTAGACTGGTTGGATCTATTTTATTGCGAGTAGTTGCAAAGGATTGAGAGGACACTGCGCTGTTCAATAATTTCCAACAAAATTACAAAGTTGGCTACCATACAGCAATAGTAAGGAATATGACAGCGGCAGAAACCCCACTGCTAAAGCTTTACGAAATAGATAACAATTTGGCTATAGCCCAACATAACATTTGAACAAATTTTCGAAAATTCTAAAATAATGCAAGTGCGCGCATGGTTGTGTATGGGTTTGAATGTTTTCCCCTGTCGTTCTGAAATATTGTTTGTGTGTCACCATTAATTAGGTCTTCTGATCGTGTTGTGGAAATATTCTGCTCCTCGTAAACATGATGACTAGTCCAATGCCATAACAAAGATTTGGCCCGAATGACAATCAAAAAGATATGCATTGTCTTGACTCGGCACTCAAATGACAGTATAGCAATGCTTTCAAATTAGACTTTTTATGAGCCAATAAAAAACAGTTAATAATTAAACTAACACGCAAACAGCCGGATCATTGGCTATTGTGTTATTACAATACAAATCAAATATATACATTAGTAGCTTCAACGAGCACAGCCCTGTGTAGTGTAGGTGAACACCCGGAAAGCTTTTCCCGCGAATTCAAAAAAATGACGTAATTGATGACCTCAGCCAATGAAAATCCAGGACCGCGATTGACATTTAAACGATTTTCCTAATAAGGAGTAGTCTCCGCCCTTGCCAAGTCCATGCGTGTCCCCCTCGAGAGCAAGAGAGCCTCTGAGCCCGAGAGAAGGTGCGCTCCGCTGGGACATAGGAGCGTAAAGAGACGGGGAGGGAGGGAATGAGATTTCTTGCTACCCAATCCCCCTTTTCCCCTGGGAGAGCAAGCCTTCCATGGTCCGTCCCTCTCTCTTGTTTTCTAATCATTTCATTTTACTCCTTTTTGAAGCAGTCGCTTGTTTTATCCCACTTTTCATTCCACAATCCCGTGCGCGTATGTTCGCCTTCTTCTGATCAACTTCGGCATCTCCCCTCTCTTTCCACACGTCGAAAAGGTCTCCTAGATCCCGGCTGATTCTTCTCCTTTGAGATGCTTAACTGTTCTAACACTAGACCTCTCTCCACCCTCTTTAAACTTGAGACCGATTTAGCTTGAACGAACTGCACTGGGGTTGGAATTTAAGATAAAGCGGAAAACCCAAAGGGATACGACGCTCGTCTTTGGATAAGGACCGCTATCGCTTTCCCCCTTGTTGCAATTTGGGGAAGATTCTTCCCTTTTCAGTTGCTCATCGTTAATCCAGGTGGCCTTGTTTTGAGTGTGCAGGAGGATTATTTAGCGTGATTTGGTCAAGAGAGAGATCCCAGAAGGCTACTTTCATGTTCTCCATCCAGGATAGCCTCCCGCGGGGAGCCTTGACCATGAAAGAGGAGCCTCTCACGAGTGGAATGACACCGGTCCGTTCTTGGATGCAGAGTGCGGGGATATTGGATGCGAACACAGCAGCTCAAAGGTAAACATAAACTATGCTCACGATAAGCGCGGAACAGGACGGTGACAGTTTAGTGCAGATTTGCCAGACATTAGCTTCACTCCAAGCCTAAACGAGAACAGCTCACGGGAACGCCAAAATGTATCATTATGCGATCCTAGTAGACGGAAACTGTCCTAGTCTTCTGCACTGATTTGCAACATAACTACAGTGTCGCAATATACTTCAAAAACATTTAGCATGTGTAAATAGCCTAGCATCACAAAGCGTGCACGGGTACATGAGCAAGATATGCTTTCATATTGATACGTTGCTAAATGGATCATCACAATTTAGGAAACACTTCGATTGTATCTAGTAGGAAATATACAGCTATTTGACACGCTTATAATTTTATGCACTAAAAGTTTACTTAAAATAAACTTTCTAGATAATAGATAGTTAATAGAATTCAGAGTGGCCACGGGATTTGCTCAAACCTTTTGATGCTGATTAGCAAATTACTCACAATTTACAATATGCACGTGCCATTTAACAGAACGTAATTATTTATCTCGTTTAAGTGACATATTGTAAATCGGGCACCATTTTACGTTGTCCTTCGTTTGTCTAAAAAATCGTTTGTCTAAAAAAAACTCTGAAAAGTTTGCAGCTTTTCGATGTAAAAAGTTCGTTTTTTCTCCACGAAGTTACACATAGCTAGTCTTAAAGTTACCTCCAAAGTACGGAATAGCTTTGTGTTGAACAAGTGCATGTCCCTAGTAGGATTTACACATACTGGATAATATGTATGCCTTTATTAATCTTATGTATACGATAGGTTTCATACATTCAGTTTGAGGTTTGTCTTGGCCCATATTGAGTAATAGCCTATAAGTAACACATTTTCTTCTAGTTATCTTTTTAACTGCACCGAGACACATTCAGTCGCATATTAGCTACTGCATTTGGCTAAATGAGACAGCAGTGCATGTGGGCCAATCCATTTATTAAGGACGTGCTTTTGTAAGTCATGATCATGAGGATTTACAGTGTTAACAAGTAAAATACACTGTACAACACAAGAGCAAATAAACAACATTTTATTATTTAAACCAGGCCAACAGTGTTACTTTTAAGGTGACAGAATTAGGAATCATTTGAATGTATTTATTAATAAGATGTATTAAAAAAACGTATTTTATAAATCACTTGGATTTATTATATCTTGAGTTATGATCACGTTCGTCTAAAAAAGCAAGGTTCAGTGGGAACATATTCATGATTGGAATA
The DNA here is from genome assembly GCA_016801145.1 of Umbra pygmaea. Lineage (NCBI taxonomy): Eukaryota > Metazoa > Chordata > Actinopteri > Esociformes > Umbridae > Umbra > Umbra pygmaea. Next base: position 4,958 of record JACXGM010005348.1, on the reverse strand, counting down.
CATCGATTTGATTCAAGTTTGAATAAATACGTTTCAATTGACCTAAGATAATCTAACACAGTTAGTTTGTGTTAAAACATTTTCTCCAACCAAATTTGTCATCACGAATTAAGAGAAAAACAACCTGCTGGCTGATGCATGGCTTTCGCATTCAGTTTTAACAAATTAGGGTATAGCAGGATAAAATAAATTGTATGTTTATTGGTTTATCTCTATGAGGGCAAAAATAAAAAAAACACGGATACCCTGTTGGGGTTACTTACAGTGGGTGTGAATTGTTGGAATCAATATTGTTTTAATATTCACATTGCAGACAGTTTTCTGGTCCATTGGGTCCCAAAAAGAAAATCGGGTAAAAGTGTGCCGAATGTTGTTTGTGGGTTACTCTTACCCACTTGCATGCTCAAAATGCTATTTTTTATGTTTTAAATTTAAAATGAAACGCAAGTTATTATAGGCTCAGGTTGTATCATGACGTTTATTAGCTGTGAAAGACGCCAAGTGGGGCAGTGTCCTGTTGGCAAACAGTTGCAGGTTTCAAATAAAACGAGAGGTCAAGAGATTAAGTATTTAATGAACTATTGAGGCATTTTCCCCGTGTTAAGGTGTCATTCTGTCGCACACACACTGACATCCACCCGGGAGTTCACGTCCGATACGCGGGTCAATTGACATGTCCGGTCACGGGTGAGCGCCTCAACACGTTATAGCAAATGCCTATATAGGCTGTCAATACGGTGTCAATACGTTTTCATGTCCACAAACTGATTTTTATTGGTTCATATTTTCCATATTTTCCCCTTTATTACGAAGCTTTGATATATTTAGGAGGACATCTGCTGGACAGCATATAGCTTCACTTAATCGAAATTGAACTTAAAAGTTGTCAACTAACGTGGCATATAATTTGCAATATAAAAATACTGAGAATTAATATATTAATATAAAAGCTACAACTGCACGTTGACATTTGTAGGCTTAATACATAGCAAGCATTACATGTTGCAATGACCTAGAAAGCGTTCCCTTATATATTAAGTAAATAGGTATAAACAAGAGACATTAGGCCTACTTATAATACTGACATTAATTCATTGTTTTACTGGATACGACTGGCAGAAATCATTTTAAGCGTGTTCAAACATACCTAACACCATATTCTATGCAATAGTATTGCATTTGTATAATTTTTTTATAATTTGTTAGATTTTTCCATCTCCCAGAGCTTGAAAACACCGATAAATTATCACTGTCCTGTTATCTGTAAGCATATTCACAATTTAGATGAACTAAGGTATGACTTGGAGTTTAACGTTTTCTGAGTGCAATGCAATGTTGCTGTGTCATTTTGCCATTTAAGATGTTGAGTACATGTCTGGACAATACGTAGTCTAGCCACCAATGTTTCGAGGAAATTCATGCCATTACAGGTCTGAGGAATTGATAGAGAAATTTTAAACCTAAATGGCATGGGAATTGCCCATTTAAAATGCCACAAAAAAGTTTAATATAAACATGAATTAACCAATACTCTTTAATTTTTAAAGTGTGTGTGTGTATGGGGGTCTCTATATGTCATGTCCAATTACAGTAAGGGATGGAACGTCTGCACTTGTCAAAGAGGTTTTTGGTGGCAAAGTCTTCTGGAGAGTGTCTGGCATTTCTCTGGTATAAAACCTCTGGAACTAGGAACAGTTTCTGTTTCTCTTTTTTGAGCTTTGATGGGGGTGTGGATATGTCCGTTATGGATACTGAAGTGGAAAGTGTTTTTGAGAAGAAATGGCCTTTGCTGATTGATTTGACTCAACCCTTGTCAGTTGCCACCCTGACACACTAAAATCAAGGAAAGTGAATTATGGTGCCCCTGACTTCATCAGCCTGTGTTGGATGGGGGTTTGCTAATAAAGTACAGGTTCCCAAGCCACACAGAGGACTAAGTAGTCAGTGTTCATTTGGGACAACCCAAGGAAACTGATAGCCGAGTATTATACACCCAGGGCCCTATCCATCAGTGCCTCTATGACCACCAGTCACTGGGCTCAAAATACCAAGACAATCCCCCCCACATGGTCCTGGGGATCTGAGAAGGAGAAGTCACGAGAAACATTAGTGCTGTGTGGCTGTGACATACGTTCTTCACGCCACTACATGTGTCATCTTGGGAAAGATGTCAGTTTGAAATTCCTTCAGTGTGACCCATAATTCACACGCTGCATGCTCAAAGGTACATCTGCACCTCTGCTCTCCTGTTTTTACAGAGTGAAATACAGATATTGTTAAATGAACAATCCTCCAGTTGTTCCCATATTAGACTCCACGATATGTCGGCGAGTGCAGTGGAGGTGTGAGGTAGATCGAACAAGACGCGCGGTGCATTTCCCCGGTTGCAGGGTGTTCCTGTATTCTCTCTGACACGCTGCACAGCGGCGACAACACAGTGGCGACAACGCAGCAGTGGCAACACCACGGCTTGTGTAAATATATCTGGACACCTGCCTTAGACTACACCCTCAGTGGTAAGCTGCTAAATCCTAGCCACCACATCTCACCCCCCACTTCATCACGTCCTTGCTACAGAAACAAATGTTTCTCACCAGCTGCCCCTAAACATGCAAACAATTAGTTGGCTTGTACGTGGCCACCCTCTTTATGACCCCTATTAGAAGTGTGCAGGTGACCAACTAATGGTTTCAGCTGTAGCCCACTTATTAAGTTTGCAGAGGTATGCGCGGTGCTTGGACACGTGTGTTGCTCTGATTTGCAGTAAAGGGTCAGGTGTGTCCTGATTAAACTTCTATGAATCACTGAAAGGAATGTTTGTAAAAACATACTTTTGCAGTCAGAGGAAATACCTAACACTAAACTCTGAACAACTCCAGGTAAAGGATTTATTATATGTTTTTTGCAGATGAGTGTTCACAGCTATTCATTGATTATTTGGTGTGTGCTTCATGCCCAATAAAGTAACATATAGGGAATGGTCTAAGCCAATTAAAGTTATTGTGTTTGCCAACGTTTTGCTTTGGATCTTAGTTTGATCTAAACACACCTGGTCAACACGTTTGTATATGCAGTATGCACTGCTTCAAAAAGAAATGCTGCAGGTCTATTTAATAAAACACACTAACAGTTGGTTCTCGATTTGTGATCCCTGATCATATGTCATTTTGTATTTTCCCAGACAGCTAAGAAAATCATTACTGCTTTGTACACAAGCAGTGCAGAGACGCCTTGCTGCAATTACTAACCAAATTCTTGTAAGTGTTGTGAAAGGGTGATACACTTTTTTCCCTGTGATAATATTCTTTTAACAGATAGACGAAAAGGGAGCAGTATTTTTGGCATTATGCAAAACACGAGGGTGAGTGTACGTGTATAGAATGCGTGTGTGTACCAATTAGTAGTCAGTGAATGGTGTTCTATGTGTGAACATGTCGTAAGTGTAAAACGCTATTCAGCCGTGGGTCTACACAGATGTGTATTTTAGGTGAGCTGTAGAATCGTCTCTGTTGTTTTTTAGGCCAATGCCTTCAAATTCACTTTACGAGTAGTATTTCATATTTTTTGAAGAGACACTCATTCCTCTTAAAAAGGAAGTATTAATTTTCTCATACACAATGAGTCTCTAGTGATTTCACATAGCAGCAGGAGGTGAGGAGAGTAGCACAGAGTCAACGAGTGGCTGTTGAATTGCTCTGCAGTGAGGTGTAGAAATCCCTTCAAAGTGATTGATTCTGGCACACGGCATAATAGAAACATATCTTTTCTGTTGACTGACACTTGGAATTCTGTTCACATGTGATCAATGGATGGCAACAATTACATTGTACATAGGTACCTTATACTGAATGAGTAGTTATAATGTATATAAACTGATACAGGCTATGGATTCAAAACGGGACGAAGAATCTCTGGAAGACCTGTACTGGCAAAATGAACGCTAAAATGGCTGATCGAGATTCTTCAAATCGCATCTCTACATCTAATATTGCATTCTACATTAGAGATACACATTTTCATATTAAAGATAGAGGCAGGTGTTGATTTCGATATTAGAGATACAGGCAGAAGATAAATTCCACAGTAGAGATACAGGCTGATGTTTAGGTGAGGTAGCTTATTGCTTGGTAATTATTATTTTTTGTTTTGTGCATGATCTATGTAGGTAATATTCAATGTTTAGTCCTCTTTCAGTGAGAGGAGGTGTTTAAGAGTGCATCTGAGATTGGCAATCCATCCTACTGAGGCTATCATGTTTCAAAGCACACACACACAAATGGGCTTTCCTTTTGCTATGTTTCAGACACTCATTAGCTCATATTACACGGCTAATAAACACTAACCAAAGAAACACAAGGGAGTCCTGCTACTCTACTGTCTGTGCTGATGTGTGTTACTTGCATGAATTACACTCTTCCACACACATAGACGAGCACTAACACACGTGTCATGTGATCATCCCCAACATTCACATTTTCTTGTGCAATTAGTGTATGTCTGAAGCATGTAGATAGCATTCCTTCCATTAGTTTTTCACGTGGTTCTATGCTGACAACCCCTTATTATCTCCTTCTTCATCCTTGGTTTCATCCACAGCATCTCCTCAGATCTACGGTCCTCTCCAGGGAGAACCCAAGTTTCTACCCGGATGGGGGTGGCCGTAGCACCACCACAGTGTTAGTGAGATTTACAGTTCCACTATTTATTAGATTAACACAGTGGCATTGGTCCAGGGGAGGAGGCTTTTAATACTCCGCATGCATCCCATTTGTATAAACAAGGCGATGGTATATGGCTCATTAGGCCTTCCTGTAGGAAGCAGCTCGCCACGCTGGTTAAAGAATCCTTCGCCCGGCCGGTCGGTCACACACCATCACCCAGCTGATTAATGCGGGGGGGTGCGGGCCGAGTCCGCTGTGCCTACTCCAGGAGCACAGGGGACATTCTCCATGAGGAGG
>JACXGM010005347.1:0-35346 GCA_016801145.1 Umbra pygmaea | reverse complement strand
GACTAGCGGCTTGAGCTCAAACAACGCTAAGAGAGAGCTACGAATGGTCCAGACCAACCTTACGAAAGTATGACTTACAGAAGATATACTTAGAGTACGAACGTTTCGGGAACCGTGCCATTAGGTTAAGAGAGAGGTTAAGGAATAGGTTAAGAACTACTTAGCGATAAGAACGTTTTGGGGAACCGGGCCCAGATTGGTTAATTAGTGGGGCAGTTTAAAAAGCTGCCACAGTCTAAAAATCTGTCTGGTTTATTATTAATTATTACTCATTATTATTATTATTAGCAAATACCCTAATTTAAATGTTTGTCTTACTTCTTATTAGTATTATTATTAATAATATTATTCTGCCGCTAAGTCCTCCAACAGTTTTTAAGTTATAGGAACGTACCTGACCAGGTTGTATCTATTCAAAAAAAAAATTATACATTTCATGTACATCATTACTACTGGAGTCAGGACAGAAAGAGCTTGTTCACCATTACTACTGGAGTCAGGAGAGAAAGAGCTTGTTCACCATTACTACTGGAATAAGGAGAGAAAGAGCTTGTTCACCATTACTACTGGAGTCAGGACAGAAAGAGCTTGTTCACCATTAATACTGGAGTCAGAACAGAAAGAGCTTGTTCACCATTAGTAATGGAGTCAGGACAGAAAGAGCTTGTTCACCATTAGTACTGGAGTCAAGACAGAAAGAGCTTGTTCACCATTACTACTGGAGTCAGGACAGAAAGAGCTTGTTCAACATTACTACTGGAGTCAAGACAGAAAGAGCTTGTTCACCATTACTACTTGAATAAGGACAGAAAGAGCTTGTTCACCATTAGTACTGGACTCAGGTCAGAAAGAGCTTGTTCACCATTACTACTGGAGTCAAGACAGAAAGAGCTTGTTCACCATTAGTACTGGACTCAGGACAGAAATAACTTGTTCACCATTAGTACTGGAGTCAAGACAGAAAGAGCTTGTTCACCATTACTACTGGAGTCAGGACAGAAAGAGCTTGTTCAACATTACTTGAATCAGTAATTATTACTAATCTGTAAAGTACTAAAAGTTACTTTTTAAAGGAGTAAACAGTAATCAGATTACTTTTTCAAAGTAACTGTGGCAACACTGATCCCTACCCATAATCCATACTGCTCATCCCAACTCATCATCCCTACCCATCATCTCAACACATCATCCTTACCATAATCCTTAAATCATCCATCCTTATCATCCCTACTATAATCCTTACCATCATCCCTACATCATCCATCCCTATAATCATCCCACCCTTCATCCCAAAATAACATCCCTACCCATCATCCAGATAAATCATCCCAACCCATCACCCCACCCATCATCCAAAACCATCCTCCCTACCTATCATCCCTACCATCATTCCTACACACCACACAGTTACTCCAGACACTCCACCCATTTACTCCACCTACTCCAGCTGGAGATTACAGTGCCTTGCGAAAGTATTTGCCCCCCTTGAACATTTCGACCTTTTGCCACATTTCAGGCTTCAAACATAAAGATATGAAACTGTAATTTTTTGTGAAGAAGCAACAACAAGTGGGACACAATCATGAAGTGGAACGAAATTTATTGGATATTTCAAACCTTTTTAACAAATAAAAGACTGACAAATTGGGTGAGCAAAATTATTCAGCCCCTTTACTTTCAGTGCAGCAAACTCTCTCCAGAAGTTCAGTGAGGATCTCTGAATGATTTAATGTTGACCTAAATGACTAATGATGATAAATAGAATCCACCTGTGTGTAATCAAGTCTCAGAGCAGATGCATTATATCAAGTCGTATAAATGCACCAAGAGGCCCATGATCACTCTGAATGAACTGCAGAGATCTACAGCTGAGGTGAGCGAATCTGTCCATAGGACAACAATCAGTCATATACTGCAAAAATCTGGCCTTTATGGAAGAGTGGCAACAAGAAAGCCATTTCTGAAAGATATCCATAAAGTGTCATTTAAAGTTTGCCACAAGCCATCGGGGAGACACACCAAACATGTGGAAGAAGGTGCTCTGGTCAGATGAAACCAAAATCAAACTTTTTTTGGTTAAATATGGTGGTGGCAGCATCATGGTTTGGGACTGCTTCTCTTCAGCAGGGACAGGGAAGATGGCTAATATTGATGGGAAGATTATTGGAGCCAAAAACATCAATAGGCTTTATTGTCAAATGTTTTCATTAACCTTTTTGCCATAATTTATGAGTGACCATTTTGTATTTATGTTAGTTCTGATGTCCATAGTTGGAAAGTCAACTGCAGCGATGATTGCTACTGTATATGTTACTTATGTATCCACCCAAGCAGTGTGCCTTTTAATACATGCAAATGTTGTTTAAAAAACAGAGAGAAGGAATTGTTTACTTAAATCTACAAATATTTAATCACAACAACATTCACCATGTGAATTTAGATGATGATACATCACAGATGATTTTGAATAAATATTGCAAGTTAATAAAAATGTATGGAAATGTGTGGATAGTGAATGCTTAAGACTATTAGGATGATATGTATTTTTTCAAGGTCAGATATGAATTTGTTAGATCCCGTTAGACTTACTGATGCCTAGTTGCCAACAAAAAGTGACAATAAAACCTACAATGTCACACTGACATGAGGATAATACATTGAGAAACCATGTTGCTTTCCCATGATAAACAAGGGGCCTGAGAAGAAATTATTGTTAGCAACTTACTGTAGCTTAATTTAAACATACAAGAAGTTGGCTCTATAGCTGCATTAACTCAGCACCAGGAATAAAAACTGTAGTTTAGTTTTGTGTCAAGTCAAACAACATCAGGCTTCGCACCATCCTTACCACCGGTGCAAATGAAAATTAGTTCAAAATTCACATACCCAGTAAAATAAATGTGTAAATAAAATAAAATAAAACTGACAGAGAATATGAATACAGTGCCAATTGAAAAGGGATGGCAATCTCATGCTCTGTCCTAAGCTAGTTGGACACTTTGTCATGCCCAATCATTACCAAAACTCAGAGGCGTAGCGTATGGACATGCAAGGCAGGCAAATGCCTGGGGCCCCCAAGACTCTAGGGATCCCCGAGTGGCGACCAAATAGAATCTGCAGCATTGAAAGCAACATCTATACAAAAATCACTGAATTCCCCGTCCCCTCATAACTACTGTTGCAAAGATTGTTTATTGGGGGTTTCGAGAATATAATGGCAATGAATATTAGTGAAAAGGGTTGTGGGGGAAAAATATCAGATTTCCAGCCTAGGGCCCCTTTAGACTCTAGAATCACCTCTGCCAATAATATGGTCTAGAATTTGGGATAGCCAGTTCTCCCTCCATCTTGGGATTTATAGAAATGCCTTTTACCTATTGTATGATTTATATCCCTGATTAATGTGTTGAGGACATTAAAGGCATTAATTCTGACCTTAGCCACAATATGAAGTATACTCTTGTATTATCCATTATAAGGTGTAAGTTTGCTTAAAGGAGGAATGAGTAATTCTTACCACTATTTTTTATGTACTGTTTGTAAAGAATGATTGTGCTGTTTACATGCATGCTTTGCTCCCCACTACAAGGTCAGCAATGCCTATCTACCTCCCATCTCTGCCCTCCATTGGAAATTAGCATTGGGCTCTCTTATAATAGTTTAGTTACTGTTTAAAGATTTGTATTGCAATGTGGTTCTAACCCTGACCAGTGTTTTGGCGCCATCCATATTGCAGTGTTACTTACAGATATTTATCATAACAAGGTTCTCATGTACAGTCTCAGTCTCATGTTCTCAAGTACATCTTTTTGATGTTAAGGCTTGTACATTTTTGCACATTATCTTGTTTCTACTAAAGGTACTTACTCCAGCAGCAAAATTTTGTGGCTGCAGCTTCACAATATTGCCAGAGGAACAAACAACATTTTTCTTTGTAAACTATAACACCTACTACACTACTGATAACTAGCTGTATATTGTACAAGGAAACAATATTTAGTTTTAACATATAGAAACTTCAAGTTTAAAGGTAATATTTGTTGAATTCAGTCAATAACAATGCAACTACATTCTCTTTCAAGTGGCCAGCTTACAAACGCTATAAAAACGGTATTTCTTAATATTAAAGAAATTGAGAAAAATGAAAGTACATCGGATAATGATTCAATACCGAACAATATGCCTTGTTTTGTTACACAAAAAGTATTAAAGATGGACAGGCGTATCCCTATTTACAAACACTATGGAAGCACAACACATCCTGTCCTCATTGTAATTCCTGTTGAAATGGCAAATTATGCACTGCATACAGTAGGTAACAAAATCAATGTCCCATCTAAACTGCAATTTTTTTTTCAGAATTTTTTTTTTTCTACAGCTTTTGGAAGCTGATCTCTGAAAGAGAATTTCACTCTGTGGAATTCTAAACAGTGTACTTTTAATAAGTAACTTTAACAGATTAAATTTAGAAAACCTGATAATGTGAAAAACTCAGTCATTCTGTCCCAGAGGAAGACAGTTACCCTTTTTGGACCCAGGTCATTTCTGTAAAAATGAATGTTTTAAAATGTATTGCTGAAGGCTTTCTGTTCTGTTCATGCCATGCAACATAATTATTGCCCATCCAACACATCCATTAAAGCTACAATCTGCAAATTTCTTAATAGCAAATTTATTTTTATGCCCCCCTTTTTAGTCCAGATATGTAGCATATTGTTTATATTATATCCACAATCTAAGTAAAATTATTGTCTTACTGCAGTTAGCTAGAAACGCGACAGTGTTTCTAATCGCTATGGTAGCCATTTTATGCTAGCGACTTGTTTATGCACCGCAGATAGAATGCATGGGAATGAATGAAAGAGTACAGACAGGCTGTGAGTGTCAACACCTTAACAGTGTCTATGCGTGCAACTCTTCTCATATGAGCTGATACAGAATAGACTCAATTTGTGCCCTGTATATATTTATGAAAAAGCATACTTATTTATGATTGGAAAATGGCATGAAAAGCCAACGTATTTGGAAAATAATATTTTATATTTTACACAGGCATTTATACACATTTAACATATCAACACATACAGTACAGTACATTACAGTTTTTCCCGATTGCTAAAACACTAGAAGTGAATGCTCAGACCAAAGCGTCGAAACCGTAACGTTTGCATGCATTTGGTACACTCAGGCACCAACTGAATAAACACAATGTCAGCATAGCACAGTAATCAATTCTGTAACACACCGTGCAAAACACTACACACATCGTTACACACATTGGCCATTGATGAAACACTCTGCAGTCAGCACGTCCACTCAGTAGTTAAAACACACACGACATTAGCAACACCCCCACACACACAATAAAACACTTAACCAGTAATTGAACACCAATAAGTCATTATACATATAATTCCGGTATAAGCATCTGTCGTGAAACAATCGCAAATATGGAGGCTGAAGGACCAAGGGGAAGGAAAAGACGAGGAAGAGACGGGAAGAGGGAGAGAAGAACGAGGAAGAAACGGGGAGGGAAGAGGGAGAGGAAGAGACTGGGAAAAACCAGACATCGGGACTGAAACGTCATCGGCCAAAGGGTCATCGAGAACGTCGCCGGGCAGTGCGGGGCCAACATCGCCATGTGTGCTGCCATTAGTGGTCAGGGGGTCCTCCATCACCATGCTACCCTGGATCCCTATACAACACTGCACACATACTGACATTTCGGCATGCACTACATGCCGCGGTCACATAGGACGGACCAGGGCAGCCCATGTTCGTTGACATCTGGGATAATGTCAGTTTCCATCGGGCTGCTCTGGTCTGGGACTGGTTCGCCAACCACAACCATTTCACGGTGCTGAACCTGCCCCCTTATTCCGCGTTCCTCAACCTGATCAAGGATTTCTGATTTTCAGCATGGCAGTGGAAGGTCTATGACCACCTACCACATGCATGCCGCTCCTGCGAGCAATGGAGGAGGCATGCAGAGACATCGAGGTGGGGTCAATCCACGGGTAGATACGCCACGCCCGGCGATATTTTCCCTCTTGCCTGGCAAGGGAGAACATCGCCTGTGATGTGGATGAGGTGATGTGGCCCGACTTCAATCTACGGCATAATCTCTGACTTGTAATGGGAGTTTTTGTGCTACCTGTATACAATGTATCACTGAGGCTTGGTTGCAGGAGAAAAAACGGTTAAAAACTACAAATGACAGTTGTGTCTTGAGTAAAGTTGACCAGTGTGTTGTGTCTGTTTGACTGTTTATTGTTCATGTGCATGTGTGTTCCCTATCAATCTGAAGAGGGCCTTTTGAAGTCAGAGTGTTAAATTTTGATTGCAGAATGGCAGTTTTGACATGGCAGTTCAATGTTAATCTCCAAGTGTTGTGTAAAGAATTCTTGTGTGTTGAGTTTTGACACAATGAGCCAAATTTAACATTTTGTGTGTTAGCAATTGGGAAAAACTGTAATGGTATTATAATTAAGGTATTATGAAGTTTTTTACTTGCAGGAGTTTTATATATTCATTGATCTAGCCAAAGTAGGCAAGACAACAAAAAATATGGGTCAGTCAGACTCAATATTACAGTTTTTTCGGCTGCTCTGGTCCGGGACTGGTTCGCCAACCACAACCAATTCACAGTGCTGTACCTGCCCCCTTATTCCCCGTTCCTTAACCCGATTGAGGAATTCTTTTCAGCATGGCAGTAGAAGGTCTATGACCGCCTACCACATGCACGCATCCCGCTCCTGCGAGCAATGAAGGAGGCATGCGGAGACATCGAGGTGGGGTCGATCCACGGGTGGACACGGCACGCCCGGCAATATTTTCCACATTGCCTTGCATGATGTGGCCCAAACCCAATCGACGGCGTGATCCCTGAGTTGTAATGGGAATTGTGTACAAGGTATCCCTGAGGCTTGGTTGCGGAAATTAAAAACGGTTTAAAAACTACAAATGACAGTTGTGTGTTAAGTAAAGTTGACCAGTGTGTTGTGTCTGTTTGACTGTTTATTGATCATGCTCATGTGTGTTCCCTATCGATCTGAAGACTGTCTTTTGAAGTCAGAGTGTTAAGTTATGATTGCAGAATGGCAGTTTTGACATGGCAGTTAGATGTTAATCTCCAAGTGTTGTGTAAATAATTATTGTGTGTTGAGTTTTGACACGATGAGCCAAATTTAGCATGTTGTGTGTTAGCAATTGGAAAAAACTGTATTGGTGGATGATCGGGGCTGGGTTTTTAAAAAAATATAGAAAAATAGTTAAATATGAACAGTGTTTTAATTACTTAATGATATGTCCTACAAACCTTGTTTTACTGGTTCTCAAGACCTGGGGACATGCCAATATGGATTTTACAGTGGTATTTATCATGGTTTACATGCACTTTACAATAATTAACTAAATTAAACATACATTTTTAATTTTTTGGCTCTATATGACATCATGCATGAAAATCAATGTCTTCACTGTAAGACAAAATATGACAATTTCAGAGGCCAAAATATAAATGTGGCCTTCTGGTAGTGAGGATAACATTTTTGTGGCCCTCTCTATCATCAAAGTTTCCAATCCCTACTCAAGAAACAGTGCTAAGCAGGGACCCAATTTAGCCCGACAGCACCTTTATTCACATTCTTTAGAACCCAGAAACCTAAATTGCCTACTATTGCAGAAGGCATCTTTAATGGATTTCTCTATTTTAAAAATCAAGACAGTTTACCCAAATAGTACTGTAACATTCTTGTGATCTAGAACAGTGTTTCCCAAAACTCTCCTCTGGGACCCCCAGACAGGCCAGGTTTTTATTTTCACCCTGTAATGACACAACTGATTAAATTAGTCAACTACACGTTACACCTTTGACTAATTGAATCAGGTGTGCCTTTTCAGGGTTAAAACAAAAACATGGCCTGTCTGAAGGTCCCAGAGGAGAGGTTTGGGAACCACTGATCTAGACTGTGTGATATTTGAGATTACTCAGATAAAACTTCTGTGGTTGCACAAAGATTTGGAAAAAACCAAAGCTGTCATTGCTTTCCAATTTCATTCTGATTCAGGAAAATGTATTATTCTGTTGGAGTAAAGCACTGACCATGCAATGTTCAAACTGTACTGAACCATAGAAAAGAGGAGAAAAATACACACAAATGTCAAAAAGTATATTGCTATATCATATTACTTTTGAAGCAGAGCAAAATTATGTTACTCCTATATCAATGTTTCTCAAAAAAAAGTTTGTGTAGATAGCTACAATATTGTGACTACAACAGTTTTAAGCTTGTGATGGTCATTGATAGGCTAAAAGAAATGCTAGTCAAAGTACCATATTACTGGTTGAACTTGATATTATTTTTAAAGTATGATGCAGTTCTTTTAGATAATTACACGTATTATTCTAATTTATACAACCCCCACAGATTCTAATTCATAGAAATAGAATGGATAGAAAGGCCATTAAACTGCTTGGCGTGGTTATTCGACAACAAAATGGCGATTGTTGTTAGTTGTCATGGTGACAACACGCAAATGAGTTTAATGCGGAAGTAGGCCACTAGATCTTTGCAATGGAATGGTACACATAAAAATGGCTGCCACTCTGACCATTCTGTTACATTGATTTGAATTGGAATGGCATTTCTAATCATTCCATTTCTATGTTCTAATCATAATCCAAAGGGAGTGATAAAAGCTCTCGTAAGCACTAGGTTTTGTTGTTACTATAGTGTTAAACCAAAAAAAATGGTCTATAAATAAAGGTAAATTAATGAAATATCCAAGCGGAGCCAACACACGGTGACAAAACCAGTATAATAATCCTATGGATTTATTTTCTTAAGTTCTCCACTTATGCTATTCAAAGTGATTTATCTGGTCTATTAAAGTTCCCTTGGTCTTGTTAGTTTAATAGACAAGTGTTGCACTCAGCAGAATGTACAGCATTGTATATGGGATTAAAATAAAATACTTGGTTAAAAGTATAACATCCAATTAAGCCAAGCTCAATACAATTTGAACAAATAGATATCCTATGGCTTTTCACTATAGTGCAGCCTGCAAACATGCCACTAGCTCAGAGAATTGATGTAAGGTGGGGAATTTCAACTTAATGGGAAAAAGTGTCATGGCCCCTATCAAGTATTGACTGACCTAAAGTGTACCACAAGCATCTTCTCTGCTCCTTTAGACCAGAATGAAAGATATATTAACTCATTTTCACACACACATGCCACGCACACATCATTCCATACCATGAAACGACACTGGAAAAAATGTACATTGAATTGTTATGTGCCATGGTACTTCATCCTATACTTTGTAATGCTTGCATTCAGATGATCAACATTCTGCTCTAGGCTGTGGTACAATGTACTCTTCCTGAGCCAGTAATGTCTCTTTAATCACTCTGTCACCCCTATCCTATCTGTTTCTCATGGTCTGTGTCTAGCTGTGGGATCCTTCTTTCTATGTGTTTTATCCTGGCTGCCTATCCGACACTCCAATTACACTAAGCTGTCATCGTCAGCATACAGGCAGGCTAGCTCTGTTGTTGTCGTGCTGGTCGGTTTGCTTCTTTGCCTGGTTGGGAGCATATTGACCCACTGTATTCTCCCTGGTTGGAAAAGCAATGTTTCAGACAGACTTTAAAGGTATTGGGCAAACATGTCAAACTAAACTACCTTTTTGAAATGTTTAAGAGTTCAGTTTCTTAAAGATTGAATCCAACGATTAAATGTTAAGACTTTTATCAACATCATGAACTAGCCATTGTTTTTCTCTCAGATTACCCCTTTAGAATGTCCTGAGTTGAACATCAAGAGGTTTCCATGGCAATCAAATTGAACACCTGTCCCACGGTAACCTTTATCTGTGTAAAACATTGTGGCAAGGCTCTCTTTTGACTTCTAAACTGTGGTCTATTCTCACTGAATTGCCAAGCAAACAGAGGTAAGAGGATAAAGAGGGGCTATTCAAAAGCTTCAAAGATTTTCATTCTCAACAAGATGGGGTCTCAGCCTGGGTCTGGTTATGGGGCATTCTATTGTCAGGCACTGTCAAAAGGAAATGTCACACCTCTGAAGCCACATTTACCGGTAAGTGTAACAAACATCAAGCTATTGCCTGAATATCACCTCTGTGAACCCCTTTGGCCCCTGTGCCTGTATCAACTGCCAAGGAGATGGTTGTCACAGTCTGTGGAGCTTTAGTACTGTAACATGTTTATTCTGAAAGGCTCTTTCTTCCACAGCGGGTCAGAAAAAGCACTAATAATTTAAGTTAGAATACCCTTTTGTCTGGCAGAAAAAGGCCTGGACTAAGTATTTTACTTTCATTTTCTTATATTTCAATAATAAGGCATATACAAGGTGTTTAGTGATTTATTTTATTGTATATTTCTTGATGTTTATTAATTTGAAAAAAAGTATTATTAGTCTGCTCTTAACCTTTTCTATTAGCTTTCTCATAATGCCCTTTATTTCTTTGTTCATTGATTTAGTTATCAGGAATTAAACTTGTTTAGCACCAAAAAACAAATTAAATATGCTGCCACATTTGATTTATTTTCACAATCTACCACCTGGACATTTTAAAAGCCATTTTGGCCTTTGTACACATAACCTTTTCGTTGAAATCATATAGCCAATAGTACTAGTGCTGCTCACTTGCCAAGCTTCTGTGTGGTTTCGATAGAGTGCTTGTCTTATTCTGATGACACTCAAATGTGTCTCCTTTGTAGGGATGATGGCGTGACACACTCAGTCAGGGTCTGGGAGGGAGAAAAGGTCCACCATAGTGAGGATCACAATAATTGGATGAACATCAGTGCTAATCTGTTTGCAGGTGATTGCAAACGTCAATAAATCTTTCACTTTAACACCCAGACTAAATTATTCAGGTTAAAATGTTTCAGAGAGAGGAAATAATAAATGACAGATTTTCTAAATGTACTGTAAATAACTCACACTTTAATAAGGTTTCTTTTTACTGTGTGTGTGTGTGTGTGTGTGTGTGTGTGTGTGTGTGTGTGTGTGCGTGCGTGCGTGCGTGCGTGCGTGCGTGCGTGCGTGCGTGCGTGCGTGCGTGCGTGTGCATGCCTGCTTGTGAGTGTGTATGTCTGTGTGTCTGTGTATGTGTCTCCTTTTAGAAGACCCTGAACAGATTCTGGGCCTGTGAGACTCTGGAAGATGTAAGGAGTTTGAGCTCTTCACATCTCCTTTGAGAGCGCTTGAACTGCAATTTCCTGAGAGATATGTTGTACTATAATTCCTGTGATCCGAATTTAAATGATTTTATCCTTGTTGCATGAGGATGTATCATATCAAAACTCTCAGTGACTGTCGTAGGTATTCTTATTTACAGAAACAACGTTGAAACAATGATGGTTAACTGTCTTGCTCAGGGACAAAAAGGCCTAAAACACTTGACGAATATGCTACTCTGTCACCCTAAAAGCTACCAGCAGTCTGTCAGTAGTATTAATATTTCTTCTAGTAACAATGGTGCCACTTAAACTTTCACTTGGTGGCACCAACCTAATTGACATTGCCAAAATGTAGAACTAACCCTTTAACTAGTCACACATTTTTTGTTGAAAATTAGGTTTCTGTTGCTAAATCAAAATGGGCTTTTGTTCAATAAAGATTCACAAGCCTACCATTTTGAGGGGTAGGCCTACTAATAATACATAGCCTGATCCTTGGTCTGACTGACCATCAGACGAAGTGATGGAGGAACCACATAGGGAACCTCTGAGAGTAACCTATCTACACGTGGCTGCTTAGAAAATGCAAAAGAATTCAAGTTGGCTGTTGCTGGGCTAAACAGAATCCACCGCCACTACATTTTCCTTTGCATAGCTAGCAAATCGTTAAACATTAAAGGTCAATTTAATACATTTTAGCATTCATTTCAAGCATTGAAGGACATATATGTTGACCTAGAGACAACAATAAGCTAAAGCTGTGGACTTGTGTTCAGTACGTGTATGTGAATAAAAGGAGACAGGCTCACTCTGCTAGTTTCCCATCTACTCTCTTTGTGGACATCCTGAGAAATAGATTCCCTTTGTCACCTCCATCAACCACATGGGTGTCTTCCTCCACCTTGTGAACCACAATTTGCCACCTTCAATTTATTCTCAATTAGGGTATTCCTTTGCCTGTTTATTTTTTTACTTCCTGTTATTATTGCCTGGGACGATATTTTGTGGTTCTGTGTCATGCAGATGTCGCCGTTCTCTACTGGTGTTGTCCGGTTTCCAAAACACTCAAACGTTAAGCACATCATTTTTTATCCACAACCTGATCAATATAATGTACTGAAGATTAGTACTGTTTTATATTTTTAAAGCAAGCAATTGGGGGTAATTGCTTACTAACTGCAACTTCAAATTCTGCTCAGCAATCTATCTTATACAATTTATTTAAACACAAATAAAATGGATAAAAAACAGCATTTTGCAAAGGCAGACATTTGACAGAGAGAGTAAGATACAGAGAGAGTAAGACACAGAAAAAAATGTAAGATATTAATAGTCAGGGGAAAATACTTGGACATTTTGGAGAATATATTCAGCCATCAAACAACCAATAACCACTTTTTTCAGAAAGTTAAACTTTCCAGCTGCATGAGGAATGAATCATGAATCAAGGAATGAGTTATTTGCACCGCTAAAGCTCTATTTACTGTATGAGAAGTTTTGAAAGACTGGGACTCTTAAAATTGTGCTTAATCTCGCCTTGCATCACAGGGGGAGAGCTAAGCCTTTGGGAAATCCTTAATCAATATTTAATGTTGTTTTTCAACTTTACACCCAATGCAGACCAAATGTTTTTAATTGCAAAACAGAATCTGATTTTAATACCTTTTTAAAAAACTTCCAATATTAGCATGGAGAGAAGAAACATATGTAAAGAGATCCTTGGAGGATGTAAAATATTTGATGTCTTAAGGACTTACAAACGAAGCCATGTACTGTGTGTATGTGTGTAACATTTTCACGTCATTGACACTGGTCTTCTGAGATCACTGCCCCTTTACACGCCTGTCCTGTCATGTACTGATTGCCCTCATGTGTACAGTATATATTCTCTCTTTCCCCAGTATTTCTTGTGCATAATTGTTCTATGACATACTGTGCTATTTGTTAGTCGGCAGGAGATTTAACTGACTGTATTTGTTTTGCCATGCAAGTGCCTGTGTTATAAATACTGTATATACAGTAGAGAAACCTGCGTAAAAGGATTATGCTCGGTAGGCCTGCATGCCATAAAGTGTTGGTTTCTGCTACTCAGCTTCTACATTAAAATTCCAAGTACAAGCTACCTTGTCTCCTGCATTTGATTACACTCCTAAAGTTGTGACAATGTGTGTCTGACTGTGTCTGAATGAGTCGGTGTCTGACTGTGCCTGTGTCTGACTGTGTTTGACTGTCAGACTGTGTCTGACTGGCTGTATTTGCCTATTTGTTTCCTTTTAAATGACCTAATTCAATTAAAGCGAGAAGCGGAGGAAATCATAATGTGTGTGGCTTAGCTTGCGAAGAGGTTGGTTTTCCTGTTATTTGTGCGGTTGCTTCCACCCTTTCTTTCCGAGAGTGACCCTCTCTTTGAATTGTAATGCTGTTAAGTTTTTAAATGTCCATATTCACGGTTGTTTTTGTTGGTTACATAGTCCTCTTCATTCAAACATAATATTATTTTTGTAAATGTTCTTAAAATCTGAAGGTCTGAAATTTAGTTAGGAATAGGACGGTCATGCATCATTGGACACATTTTCCAAACTAAACATTTTAACCTGTAAGATGCTTACATAGATGATAATAGTCAATACTGTAAACAGCAGCAAGTCAAAAACTTAACAGTGCATGTCGATGACACACCCAGTCAGTTTAACATGGGTAAACACCACAGAATGATGTCATGCTATGAAGGGATGAGACAGCATGTGCTCCTCATAACAATGTGTAATTCCGAATGTCTGGCCAATGCCTCTGAGCTTTGCAAGGTTCACATGACAGCAAATAATACAGTGGCATCGCTTACAACTTGGTTAATTATAAGGCAATTATTCCAGTTGCTTATGTAAACATTTTATTATGTGGTCTAACATTTCTCAAGATCCAATAATTGTGTCTGTCTGTCTTGTGGCTCTATTATCTAATCACTTTAACAACTGCTATTAGACCACAAAATGTTCTGTGGGGTTGTTGTATTTGGACTAATTAAAGTGCAACATTCACTGTGTGTAATGGACATAAAATGTGGATACATTGAATGAAATCAAATTAGCCTGTTGGAACATAGTATTATGTATATTTGTAGACATCAGACTTAAATTCATTAGTCTTCTGTTCAAGAAAAGCAGATACAACAGAAATACGACATGCGTCTTACTATTCATTTTTTCAAATTGTAAAGTTTACATTTTTACAATTAAAGCTGCAACAACAGAACTAATTGACCATTTAATAAAAACTGTAATTCTTGAAATCTGTAAAAAACTGTATATTGGACAATGATTCAGTCCTAGCACAGCCTAAAATGCATAAATGATTGAAAAGATAGACAAACACTGTGGAGACACAACTCATCATATACTCATTGCAATTGTCCTGCATAGTGTTGGAAATTATTATTCCATCTAAACTGCTACTTCCATTATTTCTTCTCATGAAATTCATGTTTGATTTTGGCAGTATTTCTGTTTTCACTCTGAAATTCATCACAGTGCACCTTTAATAGTGCGATACAATAGGCCCACAGTACAGTTTAAAACACCCCATAACAATATTTATATGAAGGGGTTAAAATATTTGATTTACTCATCTTGTTTCATTACCTGAATGTACATATGTTTGAGTAACATTTTTTTCAAATAGGATAGGACTCAGACAAACAAAACTTTTCACCCAGCCAGTACTGTCACTGACAAAGACACTGGCAACCAAAACCAATTAATCAACATATCCCTTACTCATTCTCTATCAACAGAGCCAGGTGATTCGAGAAGTTAGAAATGATAATACAGTTGGTCTGGTCCCTACTTTCCATTTGAAGTTGTTATTTTATGATAATGACTAGTAGTTTCTGATATGACTTACTTGGCATAATTCTCTTAGGCCCTTTAAGAGAACAATGGTTCTCCATCTCACAATGTAATGATTTTGTCTACTATCCAGGAGATCCAGAAGATTGTCTGAATAAACATATGGAGTGACATGAAAAAAAATCATTATGACATGCTATATTGATATGGATTTATTTGAACCAATACCATTTGATATTTTCCAACATGATTCAATAAAATACTGCAATACAATAATACAATAGGCCCACCATGATTTTTAATACATCACACAACAATATTTGTATTAGGCATTTGGACGCAGTATTTTTGAAATTGTGTTAAATGCTGTTCACAGAATGTCTGGAAAATGTCTAGTACTGTACGTTTGAATTCTCTGTTTATGGCTAAATTAACTATTAAATGTTATCAGGAAGTTCTGAACTAAATTAAGTGGAATTATTTAATTTCTTATCCTAGCAATTAATTAAATAATGATATAACATCAAAGATAAGAAAAATTATGTCCAGAGGTCACAGCTTAACTTTGAGTACCTATTTAGCAGTCCCACAATTAGTATAGTTTTAGAGTGGCAACATACATACATATATATATGTATATACATATATTTTTTTTATTGCAACAAAATGCACCAGGCCTAAGGTAGCTGTGATTCAGACCTCTACAAGATTATTCAACTATTTGGCACTACTGTCTTTGTTATTACTTTGTCCGAAACCCATACAATTCCTGTCCAGTTAGATGTGATTTTTTGCAGATAAAAAAAAATTGTCTGTTTTTCCCCACTTGAACATATCAGTCTTAAAAAGACATATGAATCAACTCATCTACTGTTAATCTGCATGAAATCATTATTTTTTTAAGCTATAAGCCTTACTTGTATGTTTTGTTTTCAGGTGTTATTCAGTCATTAATGAAGCGTCTCCCGCAGACGCTAGGGGGAAAGTGGCACACCCTGTGGCACCACCTGTCCATAAAAATACATGCCCATATGGATATGTGTCAACTAAAAGCTTGCACGTTTATTTCATTTGTTTTGTACTGACTCCAAATGTCTCTGTCAATGCAAGATTGACCTAACAGTCATTTGAAAATGTGGCTACATGTTAATGATTTTACTAATGATAAATCAGGCAAACCATTGTGCCGCGGCACACCGGTTGTAAACCTCTGGAATAGAGAAAAGTAATCTGAAACTCCCAACATCATATTCAAGCCCCACCCTCGCTCGTTGACATCAGTTTTGCTCTTGCTCGCTCTCTTCCATCGTCAGACTGTGGTTTCACAAAGGATTACTAGATAGTCGGAGCTCACAAAACTACTCTTGTTTGATGTATTTTTTCCAAGGGACTTATTTACTGGACTTTTATTCGGTGAGATAAGATTTTAAAGTTCGTCTTACTATGTTTTAGCATGTTGAATATATTCTCTCATCCAAACAGAAGTGCTCGCTACGACTGTTCGCATCATAGGAGATGCACTCTCTTATTGCTTAGGAACGTTATTAAGTTATCATAAATAACTTTGTTCTATGAAAACTATTGTCGTTTCAATACTTTAACTTTTGATTTTGAGCGTCCCGGCTAAACACAGGGCATTTTGCCTTTGCAGCTCTTAATTTAGCTATAACAATTAATGCTTTGTTCTTGTAACAACTAAAATAACAATAGACTATCGCCTTCAAATTACTTGCTTCCATCTCTTTGCACAATATTTGGGTCCAGTAGCCTGTAGCTCATTTGAAAAATATTTTTTTTCTCTTTCAGTCATAAATTGTCAAAATGGTCTAATCTCCATCACCTATCGAACCCAAGTTACAATGTTTTACGTAGCCTATTTGTCATTGATACAATCAATGTTTCTCCCCGACATTTACAAGTTGGTCTAATCATTGAGCTATAACCTGGGTGTCATTCGCTGCCATGGGATTAACCGATCCAAACAATCCAAGAAGTAGCTAGGCTACTTTAAGAGGAGCAATGGGTGTCTTATGAATATGTGATTTCTCTTGAGTTTTTCGAAGTCGTTACTTTCCTCGCAAGCCTCTGCACCCTATTTTCAAGCTGTCCTCGTACTTATACCACTGTACTGGTCCAAATAACACGTTATATATACAATAATTGTTCAGATTGAAATTTCTGCGCCTTTCTAATCAGTTCACATCATTGTTTGCTCTTTTTGAGCTAGGATAGAGACAGTCTTCCTAAGCTTTCGTGTTATTCTGATGAACACCATTATTGCAAAAACGCACAGGTCCTTATTACAACACAACAGTAGTGGTTGTCATTCTGGTCCTCTGTTCTGTTATTATTATTTTTTCCACCTATCCGCATTCGAGGAACCTCCGGGAGAATATTCATCAGCGTGCGTAATAAGCTTCTTAGCATGTGCTCAAGCATTAACGTCTAATCTCAAATTGTTGTCTTTCCCCATCATAATGTCAGTCCCTTTCAAACCCGGCAATTCGAACCAGATATCTTCAAATAGTTTTGCACAGTTTATTAAAATGGGAATTTAGATGCATTACTGTAACCGTTGCGACTGGGCAACATATGCGCAACAGTCTGAGACAGTGGTGAATTCAAATGTTTTTCACAGATCGTGTTGGCCAAAAAAGATGAAAGCCTTCATATTCTCACTTTTTACTTGTACATACGTTTATAATGTATAATACATGGACCAGTCCTTTATTAATTTAGGCAGTTGAGGCATGAGTGAGCCTCACTGATATGATAATATTTATTATTTCACAAGGTGATACTGTGCTGCTGTGTGATCTCCACATCTGCTTTCTGATATTGTGGTTATGCCCTCTGTTTAATGCCAAAGTTTCAGTCTAAACATAACTTTTCTTCTTCTCTCAGAGCTCTGTTTTGATGTGACATTTTTAAAAAGACTTCATTGTGTGAATGAATGTGCATGTGATTCCAGATAAGCCGCTCCCACAGTTAGAACGCCACAGTGTCCCTGTGTACATTAGCGTTGAGGCAAATCCAGCTGGTTAGTTACAGCATGCATTACAACATAGAGGGCACATTGGCACTGTTGGCATCAGACAGGGCAGCTGTATTGGCCTCAGGGCACCATCCCCCCGTGCAACACTTGTATAAAAGCCTCTTATTAAAGGTTTGACTAAGTCGTTCTGTATTGTTACCGTCAATGCTATACATCAGCTTATTTTTTGTATTTATTTATTTATTTATTTTATTTGTAGAAAAAAAAGACAAAAGGGACAATACATATTAATGAACATTTTTCACAAATGTAAATATGCCAGATTATAGTCATAGGCTAATTTCCATCTGCAGACCCCCTTGGGTTTAAGTGGATGTGTTCTATAAGTGTTGATTGCTATTAAATAAGAGTGATTGCTTTAAGATACACTTTGAACACTTTGTATACATTTTTCTATTGTTACTGATTCTACATTAGCTGCTCCTGAGACAGAGCTAATCCTCCAGTGGGCCAAACAGGAATAAAAATATAAAAAATACTGTACATAAGAGTACATTGGCATTACAATTTAGTGAAATGTGTGCTCTATCCATGTGAAAGGGCTATTTCAGACTGTGCATCTTTAAAAGGGTGCAATTGACCTTCCCTGTACTGTAGTTTTTATTTGATTTCATCCAATATTGTTGACTATCCATATTTAGAGTGGATTAACTTTAGTTCTATTCCACTAACCACTATCTCATTTTTGCTGAGATTCCGGCTTTAGGTACACCATCAGTGTTATCAACCTGCAACATGCAGAGTGGCTTTGAGAAACACAGATAAGAAGAGAATTCAGAGTGTACATTTTAATCCATTCCAGGTTTTCAGCAATTCCTCATTTATGGAAATGAGGATTCCACTGAAATCTGATATACTGCCTGAAATGAGAGGTGGATATAGCCACTTACCATGTATTTGTTCAAATAAATACTTCATTAATGCATTGTTTCTTTTAGAAACAGCTGTTTTTGACATTCCTGTTCATTAATATCTGGCACGCATTTTCATTTATGTTTAAAAAAAAATCACCACGATTTAAGGATTATTTTCAGATTTGAACACTGCAGTGTGATACACAAACATCATTTTTATAGTGTTGTAAGGAATTTGTATAAACATACCTGCTTTGCAAGATATGATTTCATACAAATAGATGTTGGGCTTTTAGTCAAATGCTTACCAAGCTAAGAGACAAAATCAGTGTCTGCAATGGGTCTCCATCAACATTTGCTTTTGATTTCATTATCTAAGACTGGCCCGTGGTGTCACAAGTATTGTCTTGAAATGTGTCCCTGTAGTATTTTAGGTGGAGGCATGGAGTATCTGGATGCCCCTCGTCACAATGGCATTTCCTTATTGCTGCTACTCCTCTGACACTTCCTGTTTAAAACAGCCTTAATTAAACACAGAGTCATGAACGTCATCAGCTGCTTTATACTGTTCTCCATAAAGAACCTGGCATCTGTCAGCTATCAATATCCTGTTCACACCACAGTGCTAGATTTTTTGGCACATATTTGGTTCTGACCACAGATATACTAGCACAGTAATGTCAATTTTAAATGTTTTTATGTCTTGTGCAATGTGTATTTTCCTGTACAGTCTGTGCATTGAACTATTACAAAAATATTTAAGAATTATTTTCTGTGGAACAGTAACTGACCTTACAGGAAATAATATGCAATATGACAGAAATGATGATATATATATATATATATTTTTTATTATTAACAGTAAAATGTAGTTACTCATGTTCACTACTTTGTTATAGCTAGAGTATGATGACAGGTAATATAGCCAATACTTTTACAGAGTGGTCGGATGGTTACATTAATTGGCAAAACAAAACAACCCCAGCATTGTGTTGTGAATAAGAATTCTTATCTTTGTGAATAAGAATTTATTCTAAATTTCCTTTCCTGGTAAAATAAAATAAAACATTGAAATGCATTGTATGACGTATTTAAAACAAATTTGGTAGTAACCACTATAATTTCATCACTGGACTGCTCTGGCCATCTGGTGTCATTAAACATTTTATTCTAATTAATCAAGCTAGTAAACCGGTTTATCTGCTTCATCCTAAAATTGGATCTGGAGCTGTTTACATGGAGCATCAGTTTCAAAGTTATATTAGTCACACACACATTATAACAGATGTTGATGTACTGGTAGGTGTGGCAAAATACTTGTCTTAGCTTCTAAAACAATGCACTTGTTTAAATAAAATAACACCAGAAGATGTTGAAAGAAAATACACACATTTATTTTCAAAATAATAATGCAAATTCAAGCTAGCAGACACATTCTTCACCTTGGTGTCAGAGCTCATATCCTGTGTTTGGAAAAAACATGGATGGAAATAGTCTCATTGTAAGACTGTTGGAACAATTATCGAAACCACAATGTAATTTGTAGGCATTGTTTGACTTTGTTTCGTTTGGCCACCCTTTCAGTTTGAAACTTGAAAGAAATGTAACATCCCTTTCATATTGCAGTTGGTCCTCTAAAGTTTCATAATAATCTACACGGAAACAGTGAAAATATAGAGCTGCTATCTTCTTCCATTTTCACACTCAGCAGATTGTCTGGTTAAAGAAGTAGCTTAGCTTTGCAGTTCAGTTGAAAATAATGGGCAAATTCAAGAAGCACACCATTATGTGCTCTATATTTTTAGATTTCATTGACTATTCAGTGCTTATATTTTATTTTATAGGATGCATTTCATTTCCTCATGTCACATCATAGATGAGCAATATATGAGTATCTGACCTAATAGTTAAAGATGTGAAGTGTTGTCATCTCCTCTTCTGTAATCACATACATTTGTACCAGCCTTCCCCTGAGGGTCTTACACATAGCATGAACCATTTCACTGGATAAAGGGAGTGGCATCGATTGTACTTTTCCTCTGTAGGGATTTTAACGTAAAGGGCATTTTGGCTGCTTTGTCATGGCCAGACTGTATCAGTGTGTCATTGGCTAAACTGTGTGCGCTGCTTGATGCTGTGGTTGGGTTCCTCATCACCAGCTTGTTGCCTGTCTGCGTAGTGATTGGCCCCTTTGAGTATTGTTCATTAAGCTTAAGTGAAACCCAGATTATCATCTATTCATAATAACCAAGCAGGCTATTTTGAGGTTGCATTTCAAAGTACTATAAATATTATTTCAGTTTTATCAAGTTGTGTATAGTTAGTAAATTGAGCAAGTAATGCTTTGAAAAAATTTTTTAATCTGTCAATATATCTCCAACTGTTTGTTATTTCGATGTTTTACATAGGCTTTGCAAAAAACGAAGTTCAAAGATTGAATGTTGGTTGATATTGGCATTTCTGATTTGAAACGGCTGGTGGGTGGAAATTAGCAAATTGTAAATATGCCATAGCAGATTTTCTTTAGGCCTACCTATATAAAATACAATCATTATTATTAGCAGTGAAGTTATTTTAAAACATTATTGAGAAATGTAAATTTAACTGATGGAACACTTCCAACTAATGTGGCTTCTTTAGCCAAAAAGGAATCTGCGGATTGGCATTGGTTTAATCAGATGCATTACATTATGCCTTTTGTTCACACAAGCACCAATTATTACATTGTAAAATTGCATAGGGACAGCTGTGTGAGCATACAGAACAGACAATCTGTCTTACTAGCACTGACTCAGATAACATAGCAGGTCTTTATCAATACTTGTTAATTATGATAACGATTCTGTGTAATTAATTGTTTGTTTACATGATCACATATGAGACATGTCACTCCATGATGCCACAGCTTTCTGTATTTTGAATGAAAAGATGACAAGAACATTTCACTCGCATATAGTGATGTTGTCCCTGTAGAGAAGGATCTGTCTGTGGCAGGGAAACTCTGTCCAGGGAAGAAATCCCTATGGAAAAAGTCCACCCCCTCTTTCAATAGGTAGATAGACACGTCTTATCTAGCTATCGAAGTAAACAAGGTAGCACTGAAGTAGCAATGTTGTCCCAAGCCAAAGTAAATGTCTTTATAGCAGCTAATGCAGGTACAGTAGCCACTCTCATCTACAGTAATTCTGCTTAGCTTGAATAGAGCAGGTCCAAACACTATCATCAAGGAAATCCGCCTGATAAATTATGAATATTGAATGAAACTTATTGTCATTTCAATGTTTTTTTGGGAGATAAAATTGTCAGGTGAAACCTGATTACAGTTTTTCCCGATTGCTAAAACACTAAAAGTGAATGCTCATAACAAAGCGTCGAAACCGTAACGTTTGCATGCATTTGGTACACTCAGGCACCAAATGAATAAACACAATTTCGGCATGGCACCATAAACAATTCTGTAACAAACGGTGCAAAACACACACATCGTGCATGTGTTACACACTTTGGCCAATGATGAAACACTCTGCAGTCAGAACGTCTATTCAATAGTTTAAACACACGCAACATTAGCAACACTCCCGCACACACAGTAAAACACTTAACCTGTAACTGAACATTGCTAACACACAAAATGCATAATTTGGCTCATTGTGTCAAAACTCAACACACAAGAATTCTTTACACAACACTTGAAGATTAACATTGAACTGCCATGTCAAAACTGCCATTCTGCAATCAAAACCTAACACTCTTGACTTCAAAAGGCCCTCTTCAGATCGATAGGGAACACACAGACACATGAACAATAAACAGTCAAACAGAAACAACACACTGGTCAACTTTACTCAAGACACTTCTGTCATTTGTAGTTTTTAAACTGTTTTTATTCCCGCAACCAAGCCTCAGTGATTCATTGTACAGGTAGTAAAACAGCTCCCATTACAAGTCAGGGATCACTCCGTCGATTGGGGTCGGGCCACGTCAACTCGTCCACATCACAGGCGATGTTCTCCCTTGCCAGGCAACAGGAAAATAACGCCGGGTGTGGCGTATCCACCCGTGGATAGAGCCCACCTCAATGTCTCTGCATGCCTCCTCCATTGCTCGCAGGCGTGGCACGCGTGCATGTGGTAGGCTTCCACCGCCATGCCGAAAATAATTCCTCTGTCTGGTTGAGGTTCGGGAAATAAGGGGCCAGGTACAGCACCATGAAATGGTCGTGGTTGGCGAATTAGTCCCAGACCAGAGCAGCCCGGTGGAAACTGACATTATCCCAGATGACAACGAACATGGGCTGCCCTGGTTGGTCCTATGTGACCGCGGCATGTAGTGCATGCCGAAATGTCAGTATGTGTGCAGTGTTGTAGGGACCCAGGGTGGCATGGTGATGGAGGACCCCCTGACCACTAATGGCTGCACACATGGTGATGTTGTCCCCGCACTGCCCGGCGACATTCTCGATGGCCCTTTGGCCGATTATGTTTCAGTCCCGATGTCTGGTTTTTGCCAGTCTCTTCCTCTATCTCCTCTCCCTCTTCCCTCCCTGTCTCTTCCTCGTTCTCCTCTCCCTCTTCCCGTCTCTTCCTCATCTTCTCCTTCCCCATGGTCCTTCAGCCTCCATATTCACGATTGTCTCACGACAGGTGCTCATACCTGAATTATAGTGACTGATTGGTGTTCAGTTAAAGGTTAAGTGTTTTACTATGTGTGCGGTAGTGGTGCTAATGTTGTGTGTGTTTTAACTATTGAATGGATGTGCTGACTTCAGAGTGTTTCATCATTGGCCAAAGTGTGTAACACATGCACGATGTGTGTAGTGTTTTGCACCGTGTGTTACAGATTTGTTTACGGTGCCATGCCGACATTGTGTTTATTCATTTGGTGCCTGAGTGTACCAAATGCATGCAAATGTTACGGTTTCGACGCTTTGTTATGAGCATTCACTTTTAGTGTTTTAGCAATCGGGAAAAACTGTAATAGCACTTTTAATTTGATGTTCAAAATAACAAATCTGTCATAGATTGTTTTGTGCATTTGAATGACGTTTTGAATAAATGGGTTTAGTGGCCAGTTGTTAGCAAAAAGTCAAATGCAGTTGCGGATGCTCTAGGATACCGGTAGAATGAGAATGATGCAGTAACCAATAAAAAAGAAGAGCATCTGGGCATCAAGGAAACAGTTGAATGAGCAAGCAGGTTTTAAGGAACCAATGGAAAGAGGAGCCGGTTGTTTTTCAGATAGACCTTATTTTCTGTCTTGGCCAACTTTGAATGGAACGTGCTCAAGTCACATTCATTGTGCGCAATCACTTGCGGACAAAGTGACAAATTCCAACAGACTGTGTTAACTGTAGCCCACCTGTGGAGTGATAAAATATTCATTCTTACAATCCATGCCCAACATACTTTTGACCGAAAAGTTTTTTTTACCTTTGTCCTCAGAGTTCCTGGCTATTTACATAGTTTTGTTTGCATGTCGTTTTTCCATGTTAGTTTGAATTTATGCCAAATGCCGGCAAAGAAGCACTGGCTAGAGATTAGCATACAAACTCAAATGTTGTTGGCTCTATTACCATGGTATTTAAAGGAGTTTTTAGTAAGATTTCCACCTAGCAAAAGCATGGTAATGTGCTTCCCATATGAAGTTGTCTGCCATGAGCCTAGGACATGTATTACAAAATGAAAAGAAAGTTGTTCTCTCTATACTATGGGCAAGATTGTTAAAAATGTGTATTCCAAATCAATTGTTATAATGTTACCTATTTATGCATTGCTAGATGTAAAGTTGTGAGCTACTAAGGCAACACATAGGAAGCTTTCTCTGTCCGACGCTATTAGGAAACATAGAGATGTTTGCCTGGTCAGTTATTTATACCAGTAGAAGGATAGGCTAATAAAAGATGAATTCTGAACAACATGTTAGCTTGATTGCCAAGATAGATTGTCATCTACTTATCTACTTTACTTAGTTCCCCCACTGAGCAAAATATTTTGAACGTCTACTCAACGTCTTTTCAATTACAACGTTGTCTATTCAACATTCTTTCAAACTCAATTGCTTAGACGGTAGCTAGATTCATACAGTAGTTAATGCATTGCTTCTGCTTTTCTGGTTAGACACTAGGGGCTGAACATGCTGCAGCAATAGAACCAACAGTTTAAATACTTACATATATTTAATGCCAATTTTACCAACGTTCACATTACCCAGTTCTCAGTTGTTTCACTGTTTTGTGAAGCAATGTTGGTTTCCTCCACATACTATTCTTTCACCAGCTGGTGTCATGCTAGTAACTCTTGGAATCACGCACAAGCAAAACTATGTCAGTGGTATCATAAGACCCATTGCCGAGAGCTTGTGTGAAATATTCTTTGTATTATCCTGCTGCTTATTGAGGTGTTCAGTTGTCTTTTGGTTGCTCAGTTGTTTAAGTTGGTAGTTGGGACATCATCTTATTATTGTCAGGAGAGTAGCTATAGACTTAATAGTCACAACTGAAAGCCTACAGTATGTAAATTGTAAGACAGAAAACTGTATATTTTGCCAAAGTCCCCTTTTTCCAAACCCACTGTGTGGTGTTGTCTTTCTGACTGCACAGAGGAGCAAGCAGATAAGAGGGACTTTTGGCACTTAAAACAAACCACCTCTCCTTGAGTGTGGGAGAGGGAGCAGATGTGATTGGTTTTTCATGTGTGTTGCCCATATCGTTATCCAGGAAATTTGCAGAAAGAGAGCAGAAACTGGCTGACAACATGTCAGTTTAACTTTCATCAGTGCATGCCAACATTTGTTTGGTTGTTTTTTTTGTAGGCAACCATACATACAAATTATCTAGACTGAAATGTCAAATTTTTCTTTATCTAGCTACCCCCTTTGCTCTTCAAAATACATTGCTCCATTTTGATGCCCATCTTAATGTGAAACAGTCTACTTGATCAATCATTAAATGTTTCAAAAAGGGAATGCATATGGAAATTATTCTGAAACACTATTGGTAAGATTGCTTTCACTGATACGTCATTGATGATTATTTTCAAAGCACTGGAAAACTGAGTGGAGCGAATCCCGTGTAAACATAAAACAAGATTTAGGGGACTCTTTTTTCCCAGTGATAGGTGCAACTGTGGGACAAGGTAAAATCAACTAGAGAAATTTCAAAACATTAAGAGGCAAAAAGAGTTAAGTAAGCATTAACACACAACAGACTGTTGTGTGCGTTGCCAGGGAATAACCGCACACCTCAGCGAAATGCACACAACAGTCTGTCATGTGTTAATGCTTACGTAACATTCTCTCAGAAGACCTGTCTTTGGTGTAGTGTGTAAGAAGGTTGAATGTCAAGGTTGTAGTCCAAACAGAAATAAAGGTAATACAAGTTTTTGTTTACACAGTTTCACATGCATATTGAATATTTTTTAGCATTCTTTCCAAAATTTTTATTTAAATAGTGTTTCAAATATCTAAATTATTTTCAAGGCATTTCAAAAACGTATTAGAATAATAAGAAAGTAGTTGAATATGGGAATGTATTTCAGAGTATTATTTTTTTAAATAAGGACCTACAGTATTTAGCTAATGACACTATGCAGCACATTCTTGACATTGGTGTCTCGTGAAAGAGAACAAGTTGCCATATTAAAGAGGGCTCCGCGTTGCGTAGTGGGCTAACGTCTCATTCACATTGAAATTATGTGATTACAATGTACGTTTGATTCACGCAATATCATTCCACTACTGGTCGGAAGATTGCTCAGTCTGTAGGGCATGGAGAGAGAGCCCTGCCTCTCGTCTGAGCTCCTATTCATTTTTGGAAATTGTAAAATATGACACTTCCCTTCAAGAGATGAGAACTACATTGTTTTAGAAGACAATAAAGCATTTTCGCTGTTTTACTTTTCTTTGAATTCGTTTCAGTAACTACAAACAAGTCAGATTATTCTCCCAAATCAGCTAGACTTCCAGTTGTCTTGACAAACTTTATCTGCGCTGAAACGACACGTTGGAAATTTTTCAAAGTATGAAGGATCCATTTCTGCACAGATACTTCAGCCGCTAGGGGGACTTTTCGATTCCACTCTGTTGTGACGGACTTCATTGGAATGAATGACATCCGGCGCAACGTAATGGACTGAGTCAATCCGTTGTGAACGAGGCATAAAGGCCGATTTATACTTCTGCGTCGAGGTTACCTACGCTTTAGGCATACGCCGTAGCTTATATCGCCATGAGCATTTATACTTCTGTGTCGGTGGCTACGTTGCGCTGTAATGCAATGCAATCAAGCTGACCAATCACAGATCTTGTTGCTGCGTGTCCGTGGTGTTTATTTAAATGTTTGGAGAGGGGCCCGTCAGCTACGGCATAGGGTAAGGCGCAGGGTGCGGCATATCCTACGCCGTAACCTTGACGCAGAAGTATAAATCGGCCACAAATAGTTGCTGAGTTGCAGGACAGTCTATTTCATGATAGTCAGTGGTTTGAGCCTGACTTTACGTTCTCTGACTTTCCCTGGATCTCCTGCACGAGGCAGTGTCAAATTGGCATAGCGCTGCCCTGGATTTGGTTTAGATAAATCAGATTATCTATCCTGCCACATCACTCTCCAGCAACTATTTGTGTGCAGATCGGGCGCCTGTAAATTAAATTGCAGAAGTATAGTTGGTGAATGTAATCATCCCGTGCAATGATCTGACTAAAGGCTTCCGTATTGGATGAGCAGTGCAGAAAACAATCGGCAGCTGGGCGACATGTGGTTAGATGAACCATGCGCACAGCCTTCGCCACCCCACAGATCTCTCTGACTCGCCAATGTGGTTGGATGAACCATGTGCGCGCATCTTGCCATCCCACAGATCTGTCCAAAAATATAAATAATAAAAAATAAAAAAGTTGTTGGTCTAAGAATATGCCCTCCAATTCTGAAAAGGAAATATAGGTAGTCTGCACCAGCTTTGCTCTGTGTTGGATATGTTTGTTTTACCGAATTTTTGAGTATCAGTTGTTTGGGGGAAAATATGGAGTGATGAATAAATCATTTTATTTTTGTTTGTACAGTACATAATGCCATCATTGGTTGTTCCATGACACCAAACATAGTGCAATAAACTTGTATTTTCTGGTTCTGGGGTCTCACTGTGAATCCAAGAATCATAAACCGTTTGCTGCTTGTCAACTGCTCTTTGAGGTGTGAAGTGGTGATATGTTTAGTCAGACCTGGGCAGCATTGATCTATATAGCTGTCTGTGACAGCTGATTATGTGGTTAGCAAGCTTCCTCAGTCAATGACATGGATGGTTATTCCTGTGGTGCTGAATAGTCTGAATTGGCTTCTGCTCATTGTCGCTTTACTGTCCTTCAATCCATTGCTCTGTGTATATCCATTGGTAGCATTTCACCAGCCCATTGTGTCAGTATTTGAAAATACTATAATTTGTTATCATTTTTTTTATCATCGATGTAACCATTATTGAAATAAATATAATGGTTTGACTGTATACATGAGTTAAATTATTTCTATACAGCAATAATTATTTTTATAACATGCTTAAATACAAATGAGTTATGAATGAAAATGATAAGTGCATACTGTGGAATCACAATACTGTGGAATCTCAATTTGACTTCCTCTCCACCCAAGTTCAGGACAACAGACTTTTTAAACTAAATCGATTTGTTACAAGACATTGATAATTCTGATATATTGTGTACAATGGGCGTAAGCAGTTTATATACTGGTATTCCTCACAATGAGGGTTTAGATGCTTTACGTTTTTTATTTTAACAAGAGGAACAATTGCCCCCTACTAATTTTTTATGTGATCTGGCTTATTCATTCTTAACAAAAGATTTAGGTTTAAGAAGGATTATTACATCTAGTTACATGGAATGGTAATGGTACTCCATTTGCACCAAATTACACAAACATATTCAAATAGAACTTTTAAGAAGATCTTGTTGATAATGTTTTAATAATTTTTTAAATGTTGGTTTAGGTACCTTGTTAATATTTTTATCTTATTTGGAGTGGGATTGGAGATCTTTAAATTTGTCACGTTTCCAATGAATAGGAGCAGGCGCGTCTTCACTAAACATATATTTATTTAAGCAACAAGGAGGAACTGGACAAGAGCAATGAATCACTCTGAACAAACAAACACACAGAACTAACTACCACACTAACGAGGGGAGGGTGTGCAGGTGTGGACCAAACAACAGAACTGATTGGATAATCGGATCATGTGATACAAAGAGCGGGAAAACAAAACCAAAACAAAACACATAGGGGAGAAAACACCATGAAGTGACACAGAACAGGCACAAAGACTATGGACATTGTGACAAAATTGTATTATGTTAATTCAAGTTTACCCACCATTTGCTTTACTCTTGAAACTCATTTTCATTTCTATGGAAATGTATTGGAAAGAAAACACAAAAGTTTGTTTGTGTCGGATTTGTTGTAGTGGTCTAAGCTCCCGACGCCAGGGCACATTGGGGGTTTGTGCCCTGGCTCAGCCGACTGTCTGTGCCCTTCCTCTCTGTCTCCCCCTACCTATCTCCCTGGCTTCTGCTTCCTCCTTGAACGATTGTAATACAAGCGCTAAAAATGTTACACAGGAAAGCATACTAACCCCGAGACCTGCAACCTCTAAAGGTCACGCTATGGATTTTGTGTTGACTTATTTACCATCTCTCAGGCTGTTAAAAATCATTGACATGTCTTGTTTACCGACCCCTTAATGGGCCAGGCTTTTCAGAATATCACTTGGCTTGCACTTAAATGAGCAATATGCGGGACAGCTTAGTAAGAGCAGGTGAATATGTACACCCACAGCATTGTCTATCGGCATCTTCTCCAGGTAATTTTCCATGTCACAGCTGTACAAATGTTTATGTCATGATCATTGCTGATATCTGTCAACATCCCCATACTGGAAAGAAAATGCATGCTAGGCACAGAATTTCTTGTAAATTGAAGTTGGTAGTTTATTTATGTTTATATTTAAGTGTCCATGTTGCTATTCCTATGTTGGCAAGACTAAGAGGGATTTGAAAATTTTGATTACTGAGCATAAGATCAACATTACAATGGATGATGAGAAGTCCCCGGTCAATAGGGATTTTAGTGCGACTGATGTGTGCCATGACGTGTGGCAATTACGGTTCCAAGGTGGTACAGCTAATGAAAAAAGGAGGTGATAGAGGGAAGGTATTACTACAAAGAGAGACATATTACACTGATTCATTAGACACAGAAAGCCCTAGAGGGATGACTAAAGAATTACAATTATGTTGCTTTCTGCGATCAACAGGTGCATAGTCAAAAGATTAAAGGTGTTTTTAATTTAATAACTTTATTTTCTTATCATTGTATTTGGATACTCTGTGAATGGTTCAATATGTATGTGAGGTATATTTTTGTATAATTGTATTAATGTAAATCTGTTTAGAAAATTTGAATATACACTATAAATAGCAGGCCAAGACCATTATTATTGAAGCGGTGACATCTGTTTTTGAAATGCATTTGTTTGTTATGACTGCTGCTGCAAATCACATAGATAATTACATTTAAAAGAAACAGAAGAAAAAAGGACACTCACATATAATTTATCATACACTTCTGAACCAAGCACCCAAAGACAATTTTGGCTACTATAGACATTGAGTTTTATTTGGGGGGGTGCATCCCCAACCAAACGCATGCATACACCCTCACTTGGGACTTTAATTTTCTTTCTGGGATGTACAACTTGTTAATATCAGAGAAAAATTGACATTCTCTCACCAACTGGCAATCCATTACTTGTTCTTCTTAATTATATTAGTGAGCAGGTTGCAAGTCTAATTTAGTTTTGTAATCAGAAAGCATCAGACCCATTTAATGAGATTGTCAAGTGTCACTAAAAGCTAATTAGACAGAAATTGCATTAGTTAATCCACATTTTCTTTCTCCTAATTTTCCTTCAGATACAATGGAAAGCTGTTGACAATTTACTTGCTGTAAGGAAACCCAGGAGATCAGCCTGAGCAAATTGGTTGGGTTTGCAGGGAAAAAAGAAAGATGGCTGCCCATCGAATCAAAGCCACCAACAACATCAACATATCACTGCCACGCTGTAAATCTGAGGGAACACTTATTGACCTCAGCGATGGAGTGTCTGAATCCACCTGCCTTACTGATGTCAAAGGTACATTAATGAAGTTGATCAATATGTGGAAGTGTTAATTGTATACACAGTACATAGTAATCACATGACCAATCTAAAAATTTAATTTGAGATATTTTGTTGTAGTGTTACATTTTCAATAAAATCACTTGTTTTCTTTTTTCTGCAGTGCTTTCCCCTAGTGCCTTAAGACTAGATACCACTGTCTCTTTTGGCACTGCAAGTGAAGTCGTTGCCATTAAGGATTACAGTCCATCCAGCTTTACCACGCTCAAGTTCTCCAAGGGAGAACATCTTTTCGTGCTGGACACTTCAGGTGGAGAGTGGTGGTATGCCCACAACAACACTGAGATGGGTTACATCCCTGCAGCGTATGTCCAGCCCATAAACTACCGGGACTCCTCGTTCAGTGACAGCGGCATTATTGACAGCCTAGCAGACAGCTCGGTTGAGGTAGGAGCCAAGGAGCTGGATCTTCTTGGAGATTGGACTGGGGTGATCCTAAAACCCAAACCTGCCGAAAGAGGGAACCCATTTGTCCCCAATCACCAGCCCCTTTGTCGTAGCTCCACTAACCCCTTTCTCAACGAAGCCCTTCAGGGTTCACTGGATCAGAACAGCAATGAAAACAGTAAGTCAGTGGACCTTCTTCATTTTGACACCCAAGTTCCCTCTGTACCGCCGTACTCCACCAGCAACGCTGTTAACATCAATGGCTTTGGGAGTGGCATCTTTGACCTCAACTCCATCAGCCCCTCTGTGGGAGTGGGCCAGGTGTTACGTAGGGACAATCCATTCTTCAGGAGCAAGAGATCCTACAGTCTCTCAGAACTCTCCTTCCTGCAGTCTCAGAATGGCACCCCTCAGGCAACCTCAGGTTTCTTCGGAGGACTGAAAGCCCCTGTGCCTGAGCAGTTTCAGAGCAGAGAGGACTTCAGGGCAGCGTGGCTCAATCATCGCAAGCTTGCCAGGTCCTGCCATGACCTGGATTCCTTGGGTCAGAACCCAGGCTGGGGCCAAACACAACCAGTTGAAACCAACGTTGTGTGTCGTCTAGACAGTTCCGGTGGAGCCATCCAGCTTCCAGACACCAGTATCAGCATTCACATTCCTGAAGGCCACGTGACCCCCGGAGATACCCAGCAGATCTCCATGAAGGCCTTGCTTGACCCACCCCTAGAGCTCAACAATGACCGAACAACGACCGTAAGCCCTGTTGTGGAGCTCAAACTCAGCAATATGGAGACCAAAACCAATGTCACACTTGAGATGAAGGTTTCTGTTGTAGTAAAGAAAGAATGCAGAAAGACGACCCAGGTCATGTGTGTGAGGAGTGACTGCA
Organism: Umbra pygmaea; assembly: GCA_016801145.1. Lineage (NCBI taxonomy): Eukaryota > Metazoa > Chordata > Actinopteri > Esociformes > Umbridae > Umbra > Umbra pygmaea. Next base: position 2,868 of record JACXGM010005347.1, on the reverse strand, counting down.
AGGAGGGCCCCTACACACCGATCCCCTCGGCATACATCTATGGGGACACTGTCCAGGTCTGCCTGGATAATCTTGAGCCATGCATGTATGTTTCTGTTGTGGCTCAGACACAGTCATGTGCTCCAGACACCACTGTTTGGGACAATGTGGTAAAAAAGGTTACCCTGGGTGTCTATGGGCCCAAGCATATCCACCCATCGTTTAAGACTGTGGTGGCTATATTTGGTCATGACTGTGCCCCAAAGACATTATTGGTGAGTGAGGTTGGAAAGCAGTCTCACTGCGCCACTCCAGTGGCCCTTCAACTCTGGGGGAAGCACCAGTTTGTCCTGGCCAGACCCCAGGACCTTCGGGTTGGAGTTTATTCTAATATGGCTAATTACGAGGTTAAATCCAGTGAGCAGGCCAGGATTGTCAGGGGATTCCAAATCAAACTGGGAAAGGTTAGTCGGCTTGTCTATGTGATAGCTTCACGTACTGCTGACGATGTCTCTGATTTCACATTGCGGGTACAGTTGAAGGATGACCAGGATTGTATTCTTGCTCAGTTCTGCGTTCAGACACCAACACCCCCACCCAAGAACGGTCCCCGAACATCTGCACAGAGGCGCTTTCTGAAAAAGAAGGAAGTAGGAAAAATTGTTTTGTCCTCTCTGGCCATCACTACCAAGTACCCTGTGTTCCAAGACCGGCGAATTCGCAATCTCAAGTTTGCCAAGTTGATCAAAACTGTCAACCGCCAGACAAAGAACCAATACTTACTGGAGTACAAAAAGGGGGATTACATTGCTCTTTTGAGTGAGGAGAAGATCAAACTGAAGGGACATTTGTGGACTAAAGAATGGTACATTGCTTACTATCAAGGTAAAACAGGGCTAGTCCATGCAAAAAATATTCTCGTGGTAGGCAAAGTCAAGCCCATTTATTTCAGTGGGGCTGAACTTACCACAACGCTCTTACTGGAGCAGGTTCTGAAACCCTGCAAATTCCTTACATACATCTACGCCTCTGTGAGGACTATATTGATGGAGAACATCGGAAACTGGAGGGCGTTTGCCGATGCCCTTGGTTACGCCAACCTACCGCTGACACATTTCTGCCGTGCAGAGCTTGACAGCGAGCCTGAGAGGGTGGCATCTGTTCTGGAGAAGCTGAAGGAGGACTGCAACACTACAGAGGGCAAGGAGAGGAAGTCCTTCCAGAAGGAACTCATGACTGTAAGTGTTAACCTATAGGGCTTGAGTTTTGTTTTATTATTATAGTGAGTTAACATTTCCTTTTCAGTTTCGATTGTCTTGAATGGCAGCTTTGTTCTGTGTGTTTCAAAATCTTTTGTTTTTCTGTGTTTAAATACATTTTTTTTTCTAGTGCATGTTTGTTTCTGGTGTTTTGTTCTGTTTGTCTGACTGCATCTGTCTGTCAGTATGTGTTTAACTGGGTCTTTTTCAGGACAGCAGTGGCTTTGGCCTACTTAAATCTGCATGAGGAAATTGTCCAATCTGACAGGCACTGTGGGAAATTGCAGAATATTTTGGCACAGCCCAGACCCCTTTCTTTGCTTAGAAAATTGTGAGTCATTCAGGGTATACACATTGAGAATGTGACCTGTATACATAATACCGATACATCTATTCCCCCCAAAAAGTCGAATGCACACAAAGACTAAAGCACATCAAATGATGTTCCGGTTCTTGGCACGCTGTTTGCGGAACCCCTACATGCCAGAAGGAACTCACTCTCACAAAGTGTAGTGAAAAGGCACATTTAATGTTGACAATTTCGACCGCAAGTTGCCAATTGAATGGTTCCTTGGGCTGCAAGTGGCTTCAAATATAGACCAATCCGGGGGGAGGCAAATGATTGCTGTATATTTTACATATATACAGCACTTGGTCCTTTGGTACACATTGTCCGCGAGGCATTGTTTTTATTCATTAAAACCATTCAAGTCGATTGATTAGCTACTCTAAGTCTATAAGTCTACAGTAGCTAGGTAAAGCTGCTTTAAATTTGTACACCCAGCAAATGTAAAATAAGGTGATCCAGTATCAATGCCATGTGTTTGTATTAAATTTAAATATGCTACCCATGGACATTTTTAGCAATTTTGCATTGTAGTGTATTTTTTCAACTGTGATTATTATTTAACAATATAAGCCTTGTTTGATGCATTGGTCCACAACACCTTTTAGTGATTTTGCGTGAAAGTACGCAAGTAACATGATTGGAGGCTATCTCGACATATAGGTAGCCAGGAACGTTGGAGACTATTAGCAGGTGGGGATATTTTCTTTCTTGAAGATGAAGGTGAATTAAATTGTTGGGGCCACAGCGTGACAAAGTGGTCTAATGGGCCCTACAAGTTCTTCAATGTTCAAGCAAACACATGGTTGTATATATTGTTTTTCATTATAAAATGGGCATGTCATGCTACTAGGGCTGGGCATCGTTCAAAATCTTTTGATCCGGTGCCAAATTCGATACCTCAGTTTCGATACCGGTTCCTTAACGATACTTTTTTCGATACCATATTTTTTAAAATCCATTTCAACATCAACAGAATACAGTAAACCCAAAACCCTCTAATTTACACCTTAATTGTTTACCAGTAAAGCACAAAACATAACAATATAATGTTTCATTCTTTTTACCGACAATAACAGTAAAATAGGTTATCCAGGCTAAAAGATGCTGTATTGGTACAGAACTCCCTTTATATTGATAGCTTGCTCACCTCCACCATGAGGCCACCATAGGTGGTTATAAAAACAGTCCACTTCTAAACAGTTCTACTAACTACTCTCCCCCAACACCGGTTTTGCTATTTGCATTCGCATTGGTCAAGTGGGCATAGGAACTGGTAGGAGG
>JACXGM010005346.1:0-35448 GCA_016801145.1 Umbra pygmaea | reverse complement strand
AGAGAGGTTAAAGTAAGGGTTCACAACAGATATGAATTCAGAGAGGTTAAAGTAAGGGTTCACAACAGACATGAATTCAGAGAGGTTAAAGTAAGGGTTCACAACAGATATGAATTCAGAGAGGTTAAAGTAAGGGTTCACAACAGATATGAATTCAGAGAGGTTAAAGTAAAGGTATCACAACTGAGAACAAATTAAATTTAAAGTCCGAAGGGCTGCAGCTCCAGTTTTAATGTTAAGTGAACATTTTTAGACCAATGACTTGTAATAAAGTAAGTCTTTCATGCAGACAGACAGGAAAATTACATGTTTTAATTTCTCTTGATTATGGTTTGGATGCCTATTTTATCCTTGGGTTTCTCACATTACATCTAATCATTCAGTATTGTTATTTCATTCACTGCCTCACCCTAAAGTCATACTCTACTAGCGCGCATAATATGAGATAAACAGAACACTTGCCAGATCAGCCATCTCTCACCATCCATGGTGTTATCCAATCCAGATGATTCGGGGAACATCCTGGGTCTGAGGACTTGTCCCAGAGGTGGAGTTTCAATGTGTGCATCCATTGACAGCCAATTAGGGGGCCCAGAAGAAGGTTTGTGATATTGTTGAAAATAATTTCAGGCTGAATCAAAAGCTATTATGTTTTTCATTGTTGCTAACTTTCTATATATTTAGATTTAGGTATTATTTACATTGATAAGTTATTTCCATCTGCATTTGTTGCATAATGCTATTTTTTTGGAGGGAATATTTCTTTATTAAGGTCCGCATAAGAATGAACAAAAATCTAAATAAACAAATGCAGCTTATAATTTTGTTTATTCCCCCCGCACAACATCCCTCACACCAAACATGGCCCCCCTCAACCCCCCCAGCCATCAAATGTGGACATGATGCAATTCTAGATCAGATCTCGTATTGTCAGTCCTAGGCGGTGAGGTTGTAAAAAGTCTGAGGTGTAGAAGTTGGCCAGCTAATGTAATGTAGCAAAGAAATGTAACATAAGTACCATATAATTGCCACTCAAAAGAGAAAGTAAAATATGAAAAGACTTGACAAATGCCTTGAGAAAAGTTGACAGCCCTAATGGTTGTGCAATCTATTAACAATGACAATGGTCTAGTAAAAAACAACTAGGAAAATGTTAAAATATTGTAAAGCCTTTTGTTTCTGGATATTCATAATCTTGAGTGACATCCTTTATTGACTATTACTTCAGTTAAATAACTTTAGGGGAAAAAGATACAGCCGAGGTGGCACTGTTTGAATTATCTGGTGGTCAAGTATCTAGTTAATTTCTGTAGCCAATAGGATTCATTTTCTTTAATTCAGGAAGAGAGTTATGGGGCACAAATAGGCCCATACATTACATGTTTATCAGTGAGATTATGTATGATTACTATTAAGGCATGGCAACGCAAATAATACCCCATGTTTGGAAAGGTGCTTTCAAAAGGGCTCTGGGACAAAGTTGTGGAAAGGCAAAAGTTGGGAGAAGGATAAAAAAAGGTTTTAACTATTCCTCTGAGTACGGTTCAGATCATTAAGTGGAAAGCATATGGCACCACCAACACCTTGCCTAGATCGGGCCTTCCCTCCAAACATGATGACCGAGCCTGGAGGACATTGATCAGGGAAGCTAGCAAGAGACCAGTGGCAACTTTGAAGTCCTTATGGCTGAGATTGTTGTCACAATCTGACCAACCAATCTCACAAGGTTTAAACAAAGCTGGCCTGTATGGCAGGGTGACAAGAAAAATGCCTCTTCTGAAAAAGAGACAGTCTCGTTTGCACTTTGAAAAAAAAACCACACTTGGGATATTTTAATGCCTTCTGGCAAAAGGTTGTATGGGCAGATGAGACCAAGATTGAACCTTTTGGACTGAACAGTAATTTTGAATTTTTTTTTACATGACTGTTGCCTTTTCACGTTACTTTAATGTTGTAAAGCAGAATGTGTAAATGAAGAACAAAAAATACTACATATTTTTAAAGGGGTTTGATTTCAGGCTGTTAGACAAAAAGGTGACTATTTGAAAGGGGTATGATGATTTTTATAGGCACTGTATATAAAAATGGAAGAATGATTTGACCCATTGGTAAATAAACTAACATTTTGGAAGTCTAACAAGGTTAATAGTGAACATACAGTACAGTCTCCTGGAGGATCACTCACAGCACAATTGAGGTGGGAAAATATTTCTGGCATTCATTCAATAGAGTAAATTACATGGCTTAATGTCAAACTGACAGGCATTCTACTCTCTGCTAGCAGTGCATATGTTAAATAGACAAAACAAGCCCATCATTTAAACCCATTGCATTCCAGACCTGCATCAATGCCAGAGACACTCAAAACATACAAAGTAAACATTAGCACCTTAAAAGCAGGTGATAAGATAATACTGAAGGACTAATGTTTAAAAGCAAAACAATTAAATCTGCATGGAAAACATTGATGTTGTTGCTATGGGAACACAGCAAACAATTATTGGAAATGCATTTGTGGATAGAAAAACATTTACCAGAAAAACAAATGTCAACATGTGTGGATAAAATGGTAAAGAAGAAAATTGCTATGCATAAAAAAAATCTGAACAAAGGGTTTTCCAGACACAAATATCCACATACGTTTGAACAGATCACATTAATAGTTTAGATGTTATTGTGGTGGTGGTGGTCGGGTTTAAACAATCGCATAGGGAAAAGCTATTATCTGGGAACAAATACCTAGTTTTACTGTTTTTCTTGTCCCAATTTGACATTATTTAAATGTAACATCTTCTTTGCCACATGATACATAGTTAAAGTACATAGATAAAATTGTGTCATGCCATTTCTACATTTTGGAAATATACAGTACTGTAGGTAAAATTTGAAAACAGTATAAAAATTGAGAGAATAACATAGAGAGCAAGTTTCCGTGTTTGGTGTAGCGGTCTAAGATCTCGACACTGGCCCAGCTATGCCACTTAGCGACAGGAGTCTGAGGCCTGCTCTCCATCTTTCTGTGTCTTGTCAGGAGTTCCCAAACCTTTCTATCACATGGAACTCCTGATGATTTTGGACCTCCACTACAAAAAGGAAATAATATTTTTCCAAGCACAACTTTAGTTAGATCAACCTAACACAACAATGCTGTAAAGTTAGGAGAAAACAATTCCATAATTAGACTAAACAATCTAAACAATCTAAAAAAAGGTATATATCAGCTGGAGCTGCAGTGCCAATGCAGCAAAGCAGAGAGCAGTAGAATCAGGATAACTTCAATGTGGTGTGCCTGAGATGACAGAAATCAGCATACATTTATTGCTTGTTATTTATTGTCTTCCTCTGATAACATAATAGTTGTCATGTCACTACATCAAACTGTTTGAATCTATTAGCTAGCTAGTTAACATGTTTACTAATTGAGAATACAACATTTTTGGTAGAGTATATGTGCATTTACTTCCTCTTCCAAATTATTAGCTAAATAACAAGCCTGCCATTTGGTGCTGTGTAACCTCATAGTCTGTCACTTGGTGCTGTGTAACTACATATTCTGTCATTTGGTGCAGTGTAACCTTATATTCGGTAATTTGGTGCTGTGAAACATATTAGTTCTGTCATTTGGTGCTGTGTAACCTCATAGTCTGTTATTTGGTGCAATGTAACCTTATATTCTGTCATTTGGTGCTGTGTAACCTTATTTTCGGTAATTTGGTGCTGTGAAACATATTAGTTCTGTCATTTGGTGCTGTGTAACCTCATAGTCTGTTATTTGGTGCTGTTTAACCTCATATTCTGTAATTTGGTGCTGTGTAACCTCATATTCTGTCATTTGGTGCTGTGTAACCTCATATTCTGTCATTGGGTGCTGTGTAACCTCATATTAGTTCTGTCATTTGGTGCAGTGTAACCTTACTCCTCAAAGGTGTGCTGTTGCAAGATAAATAAACAAAAATTGAAAGCATTTTGTTATTGTCTATTTCCCACTTAACCTGCCTTATTAGCAGATCCACAACGCTTGGACAGGTGCGGATGTTCATCCAAACATGTAGTCAAGTCGGCTGATTCTTCTTACACTGCTTTTTTACACTGCCAAAATGGCAGCCTTTATTCAGCTTGTATGGGATGATTATACTAATCTACGGTAATATACTTCCACCATTGAACATACAGTTGTCAGATCTGCACACAAGGAGTCGACATGGCAAGGTGATAATCTGATTTATCAATCCCAAGACCCGGGTAACGGTACGCGACTTTCCTCTGCCTTGTGCTGGGGGTTCCGGGCAAAGTTGGAGAAGCTTTTGTAAGGCTGGAACCACTGACTACCATGATGTAACTTGTCCTGCAAGGCAACGACACACCATTCAACGCTGACCCCAAAATATAACAAATACAGTGCCTTGCGAAAGTATTCGGCCCCCTTGAACATTTCAAACTTTTGCCACATTTCAGGCTTCAAACATAAAGATATAAAACTGTAATTTTTTGTGAAGAAGCAACAATATGTGGGACACAATCATGAAGTGGAACAAAATTTATTGGATATTTGAAACATTTTTAACAAATAAAAAACTGACAAATTGGGCGAGCAAAATTAATCAGCCCCTTTACTTTCAGTGCAGCAAACTCTCTCCAGAAGTTCAGTGAAGATCTCTGAATGATCCAATGTTGACCTAAATGACTAATGATGATAAATAGAATCCACCTGTGTGTAATCAAGTCTCCGTATAAATGCACCTGCTCTGTGATAATCTCAGAGGTCCGTTGAAAGCACAGAGAGCATCATGAAGAACAAGGAACACACCAGGCAGGTCTGAGATACTGTTGTGGAGAAGTTTAAAGCCGGATTTGGATACAGAAAGATTTCCCAAGCTTTAAACATCCCAAGGAGCACTGTGCAAGCGATAATCTTGAAATGGAAGGAATATCAGACCACTGCAAATCTACCCAGACCCGGCCGTCCCTCTAATCTTTCAGCTCATACAAGGAGAAGACTTATCAGAGATGCAGCCAAGAGGCCCATGATCACTCTGGATGTATTGCAGAGATCTACAGCTGAGGTGGGCGAGTCTGTCCATAGGAGAACAATCAGTCGTATACTGCACAAATCTGGCCTTTATGGAAGAGTGGCAAGAAGAAAGCCATTTCTGAAAGATATCCATAAAAAGTGTCGTTTAAAGTTTGCCACAAGCCACCTGGGAGAGACACCAAACATGTGGAAGAAGGTGCTCTGGTCAGATGAAACCAAAACTGAACATTTTGGCAACAATGCAAAATGTTATGTTTGGCATAAAAGCAACACAGCTCATGACCATGAACACACCATCCCCACTGTCAAACATGGTGGTGGCAGCATCATGGTTTGGGCCTGCTTTTCTTCAGCAGGGACAGGGAAGATGGCTAAAATTGATGGGAAGATGGATGGAGCCAAATACAGGACCATTCTGGAAGAATCTGCAAAAGACCTGAGACTGGGATGGAGATTTGTCTTCCAACAAGACAATGATACAAAACATAAAGCAAAATCTACAATGGAATGGTTCACAAATAAACATATCCAGGTGTTAGAATGGCCAAGTCAAAGTCCAGACCTGAATCCAATTGAGAATCTGAGGAAAGAACTGAAAACTGCTGTTCACAAACGCTCTCCATCCAACCTCACTGAGCTCGAGCTGTTTTGCAAGGAGGAATGGGCAAACATTTTTGTCTCTCGATGTGCAAAACTGATAGAGACATACCCGAAGCGACTTACAGCTGTAATCGCAGCAAAAGGTGGCGCTACAAAGTATTAACTTAAATTAATATTTTTGCACACCCAATTTTTCAGTTTTTTATTTGTTAAAAAAGTTTGAAATATCCAATAAATTTCGTTCCACTTCATGATTGTGTCCCACTTGTTGTTGATTCTTCACAAAAAATTACAGTTTCATATCTTTATGTTTTTAAGCCTGAAATGTGGCAAAAGGTCAAAAAGTTCAAGGGGGCCAAATACTTTTGCAAGGCACTGTATATATGTAAGGACGACACCCAGTAAATCTAAGGACCACAGGTTAAAAATGACTATCTTGTGAGAGTTACATTGTGTTGGTCGTGTTTCTATCAGGGCCAGCTCTGGCAAATTTGCCTCCCTAGACGAGATCACTCTGGATAAGGTGTAATACGTAAATGTCAGATGGGAGTCAAAATTGTCAGAAAGTTGCCAGTTTACAGTCGTTGTGTCCTTGGACAAGTCACTTTACCTTAGGTTACTTCCGTAAATCACTCTGGATTATAGCATCAGCTAAATTACTTCAATGTAACTGTAAAAAAATAATAAACCTTTGCATAACTTCTCTAAACGTATACAGTGGCAAATATGTCAATTAATTTTAATATAATGGTTTTAGCTAAAATTGAAAACAATACTGATTGCTAAATTATTGTCAAGCCTAAACAGGGAAAACACACACAGTACTTCTGGTTTTTCCCTCTTTCTCTTTTCTCTCTTTCCCTGTTGTTTGCTGATGTCCTCTTTTGTGACTGCGTTTAGCCAAATAGCATTTAGCTCATCACCAACTACCACCAGTCATGTACACAGCCAAGCGTGGGTCCTGAGGAAGGGAGAGGGGGTGCCTAATGTTTTATATTTTTGTGTGCCAACACACAAGTCATTGGTGCTCTAAGTGACCACTTTGTCTGCCTGTGCCACAGTCTCATTATCCTATTTGTACCAAATACCAGATGTTGTCCAGATCTTGTTGCTCCACGTGCACATGTTGTGTCTGTCACCAAACGCTGTCAGCCCAATGTTTTTACAATAAATATCTATTGAAAGGTTGCTCCAATAAATTTTGTAAGATGAATAGTCTATAAACTCTATAGAATTCCTGAGAACTGCATACCTACTTTATGTACATTGCTGTAGGAATATTAGCAGACAAACCTGAGACTGTGATTGAAATTAATGTATTAACTTATTTAACTCTTGGCATTGTGGCATTACCCAGAATCCTTTGTAGCTGCTTTTAGTCCCAAAATGTGTCAAATAATGGGCATTTTGCATTCACATTGACACTCTACAAAGGACACATTTATATTTTTACAACCTGTAAACTAGTGTGAGCTTGGTGGAAAATCCATCCATTTTCTTTTTTCCTGGGGTGTCCTGAGGAGGGAGACAGAGAGCCAAAGTAACTAGGGATCACAGACCATGGTTGAACAATCTTAAATCACTTGTAAAAATAATAGGTCAAAAATTACCTGCTGAGGAGGCTAATCCACCATAGGGGTTTTTCTAGGAAAAATATGTTCTTTGAGTTTAGAGAAAAGCGTTTTTTTTCTTGTGTCTTTTTTCTTGAAGGGAGTTAGCTCATCTTGGGAAATGGCTCTTCCTGGGGAGGCAGAAAAAACGCAGAGAACCAGTGTGGATATTATTCACTGCTGCTGTGCTGGCTCCAAAAACCCACATCAGACTGATGTCTGGACCCCGAAGAGTTGTAGACCGAGATTCCGAATTGCAGTGCTACTGTTTTAAAGTTTTTAGCACAGTTACTTTTTTTTCTGACCACCCCCCTTTTTGAAAGAGAATGACGGGGAGCAGTGCAAAGAGCCACAGCCTGCGAATAGCAGCGCCTAACAGAGAGGAAAAACACTGTCAGCCTCAATGTTGAGGGGAGGAAAGGCACCACAGCAGCACAAAGGCCCCATTATAACGATTTGAGAGCCCCTCCGCCAGTCAGAACACAGGCAGGAAACCAGTGTGCCTCTGGCAGTGCACAGGCTGGGCTATGGAGGGCAGGAGGGACGTCTGGGGGCCGCTGGCTGGCTGCTAGCTGCAGCAGACTTAATGAAACTATAGTGAGGTTGTCTACAAATGAACTCACCCTGCCATGAGGACATAAACAGAAAAATATATGAATGGCAAGACGTTTGTTTTCTCCATTCCTCCAGTTTATTTGGCCTGAAATTAATGTTTCACCCCAAAATATCAGCTGGTCTCGGTAAGGTCATTGCTTGTTTTGGCTCCTGTACATGTCCCCTGAGCAAAAGTCTAAAGAAATGGTGGTTAGAGGCTTCTGGTGTGATTAGGACAAGCATAGGTTATTACCGGCGGTGAACTTCGGCTAATGAAATGACTGGCGGAAGTGTGAATTATGAATCGTGCCGGTTGTATCATGCCAATCGCTGAGCCTGTAAGTTCCTCCCGGTGTGTCTTCGGCCATCCCTCTGTGGTTGGGGCTCGTTGTGTTGCCGCCTGGAATTTGGTTGCCAAGCCACCTGGAGTAGGTATTACTAATGTAGGTGCCAAGAGACACTTACACTGCAGCCGCTCAGTCTAGCACAAACATGCCTGTCTGGGTGGAGAACACACAGACAACTACCAACACAAACACAGGCAGCTCTGCCAGTTGGGCTGTGACGTGCTGACAACACAAGAGAAGATATCCTCCTACCCTTTGTTTGTTATTCCTGAAAAATGTCCCTTCATACGCCGTCTCTCTGCTTACTTTCCACTCTTTCATGTTGCAGTCTGACAGACTAAAATAAACACCCATGCTCAATTCACCTGGAAGGTGTCACAGTATCAAGTGAATGAATGGCTGTCACTTACAGTCTAACAGTGAATTTGATTGGCTATTCTCTGTATGGACTAGCATTACCTCTCAGAACATACTGTGCTTTGAACATTCTAATAGCTTACATTCTAATACATTCCCACAAGGGGATATGCAACAAGTGTTTAAACTTGACAGGTAGTTCAATAGTGTATGTTAATTAGGAGGCTACTAGAATGTACCAGGAATTCTTTGGCGTTTAACTCAGGAATGACCCAGGCCCTTGTTTACACAAACTGACTATAAGGATTTATGTGTCCCGAATGGCACCTGATCTTAATTTTAGTTTGCCGTTGCACTTTATGGAAAAACGTTGTAATTATGGATGCAGTCTTTGACATCCTGACACCTTTCAACAACAAAACACAGAACACTGGACCAATGAGAAATACAGCAGAACAAAACACAGAACACTGGACTAATGGGAAATACATTAGAACAAAACACAGACCACTGGACTAATGGGAAATACAACAGAACTAAACACAGACCACTAGACCAATCAGAAATACACAGAACTAAACACAGAACACTGGACCAGTGGGAAATACAACAGAATAAATACAGAACCCTTTACCAATGGGATATACAGCAGAACAAAACACAGATCACTGGACCAATGGGAAATACAACAGAACTAAATACAGAACAATGGACCAATGGGAAATATATCAGAACAAAACACAGGCCACTAGACCAATGAGAAATACAACAGAACTAAACACAGAACCATGGACCAATGGGAAATACAACAGAATAAATACAGAACCCTTTACCAATGGGATATACAGCAGAACAAAACACAGATCACTGGACCAATGGGAAATACAACAGAACTAAGTACAGAACAATGGAACAGTGGGAAATACAACAGAACAAAACACAGAACACTAGACCAATGAGAAATACAACAAAACTAAACACAGGACACTGGACCAATGGGAAATACATCAGAACAAAACACAGAAAAATGAACCAATGAGAAATACAACAGAACTAAACACAGACCACTGGACCAATGGGAAATACATCAGAACTAAATACAGAAAAATGGACCAATGAGAAATACACCAGAACAAAAAACAGAACACTTTACCAATGGGAAATACAAAAGAACAATGGACCAATGGGAAATACATCAGAACAAAACACAGAAAAATGGACCAATGGAAAATACAACAAAACAAAACACAGAACACTTTACCGATGGGATATAAAGCACAACAAAACACAGATCACTGGATCAATGGGAAATACAACAGAACTAAACACAGAACACTGGACCAATGAAAAATGCAACAGAACTAAACACAGACCACTAGACCAATGCGAAATACAACAGAACTAAGTACAAAACAATGGACCAATGGGAAATACAGCAGAACAAAACACAGAACACTGGACCAATGAGAAATACAACAGAACTAAACACAGAACACTTTACTAATGGGAAATACATTAGATCAAAACACAGAACACTGGACAAATAGAAATACAGCAGAACTAAATACAGAACACTGGACCAATAGGAAATACATCAGAAAAAAACACAGACCACTAGACCAATGAAAAATACAACAGAACTAAACACAGAACAATGGACCAATGAGAAATACAACAGAACAAAACACAGAACACTGAACCAATTGGAAATACAACAGAACTAAATACAGAACAATGGACCAATGAGAAATAGTGCATCCGGAACGTATTCACAGCACTTTTTCCACATTTTGTTATGTTACACCCTTATTCTGAAATGGATTAAATTTATTATTTCACTCAAAATTCTACAAACAATACCCCATAATGACAATGTGAAAGAAGCGTGTTTGAAATCTTAGCAAATTTTAGGTTACACTTTATTTGGAGAGTCCGAAATTCCATCTATAGGTGCTCTACACATAGTTTGATGATGATATGACTATCAACAAACTATCAACAAACTATATGTTGATATGCAAATAATTGTGTAGTTTAAGGGTTGTGGTAAGTTTAAAATGTATTTTAGGGTAATGGTTAAGGTTAGGCTTAACATTAAGGGAAGGCTTAAGGTTAGGATTAGGGTTAGGGTTAGCAGATAGTTTGTTAAAATGTTGTTGATAGCCTGCAGATACACCTTTTGGACACTCAAAATAGAGTTAACAAATTTTATAAAAATGAAAAAAGCACATGTACATAAGTATTCACAGCCTCTGCTCAATACCTTGTTAAAGCACCTTTGGCAGCACTTACAGCCTCAAGTCTTTTTGAGTATGATGCTACAAGCTTGGCACATCTTTGGGCAGTTTTTTCAAATCTTCTTTGCAGGATCTCTTAAAGAGCAATGTGCAGGTTGAATTGATAACTAAATTAATACTTAATGTTGTCGGAAGAGGTCTTTTAAAAACAATTGTAGGAATTGCTATGTTACACAAAACCTAAAGCATGATTTTGATGAAAATGTGCCCATTATAAGCCAGGCTCTGTCCGGCTAGCAACGCATCATATGACGTAGGCAGGGGCAAATATGATTTTGCACTCTGCTTTCTCATTGTAGTTGTCTATGTAGTTAGAGCAGTGGTGAGAGACAGAGCGAGATATAGAGAAAGTTTTACAGTAGCCATAATCGTAAGAGCTCGGTTTCGTCATCACCGTCAATAGTAATTTGAGCAGACTTACGTCACATCCGGTCTGATGTTATTTTTAATCACAATTTTATTTCTAAATATCGTTTTTGGCAGTTATTTATTTCTCCAATCTAGCTGTTTATCATTAATAAATGATATGCTATATTGAGGTGTCCAACCTGCACATTGCTCTTTAAGCTCCATCAGGTTGGATGGGAAGCATCGGGGCACAGCCATTTTCAGATTTTTTTTTTTTTTTTTACCAGGTAAGTTGACTAAGAACAACTTCTTATTTACAGCAACGACCTGGGAGCAATTAGCGTAAAGTGTCTTGCCCAAGGACACAACGACATTTGGCTCAGTCGGGAATCGAACTGGCAACCTTCTGACTACAAGTCTGACTACAAGTCTGACTCCCTACCCACTGAGCCATCTGTGCCCCTAGATCTCTCCAGAGGTGTTCAATTGGGTTCAAGTCTGGGCTCTGGCTGGCTCAAAGACATTCTCAGAGTTCTCCTGTAGCCAGTCCTTTGTTATCTTGGCTATGTGTTTAGGGTCGTTGTACAGTTGGAAGATGAACCTTCACCCCAGTCTGAGTTCCAGAGCACTCTGGAGCAGGCTTTCAGCAAGGATGTCTCTGTACATTCATTTTTCCCTCGATCCTGACTGGTCTCCCAGTTCCTGCTGCTGAAAAACATGTCCACAGCATGATGCGTCACGCTTCACTGTAGGGATGGTAATACTGTCTACAGACAATTTCTTGGACTTCCTGGCTTGGTTTGTGCTCTGACATGAACTGTTAACTCTGGGAACTTATATAGACAGGTGTGTTTCCGAATCATGTCAAATTAAACAAATTTACCACAGGTGGACTCCAATCAGGTTGTGGAAACATCTCAAGAATGATCAGTGGAAACAGGATGCACCTGAGCTCAATTTTGAATGTCATTCACAAAGGCTGTGAATACTAATGAACATGTGCTTTTTTTAAATAAAATTTGATTAAAAATAAAAGATTTCAAACACACTTCTTTCACAATGTCAATATAGGGTATTGTTTGTAGAATTTAAGTCCTGAGTTGTTAGTCCATGTTGTAGTTCATTGTTCCCTGTAAGATACATTGTATGTGTTGTTTTGTTAGTGTACAAGTATAGAGCGATTCTATGTCATTGTTAGTGCCTAGCCTACGTGTAAAGATATTCTATTACTGTTTTGCCCCTCATGGCAGTTTTCTTTTATAAATGTTTCATTATTTACACTGTTTATTTTCAACATCCTTCACGCCTGTCTCCATTTACTACGCATTACGCACAGACCAACACCAGAACTGTTACGAGCTCTGACAGGCTAATCGTCATGTAGCTGAGAAAACCATCATCAGGCATATTAGAAAGGCAAAATCAGATTACTCTGTGACTGCACCAAATGATTGTTATGGGAATCCAGCAAAAAATCTGGAAAATAGCTAAATCACTAAAGAACAATATGTACACCCCCCTGCCAAAACAGATAGTTTTGTATACTGAACTCATTACTTTCAAGAATGCAATTGCTGATGAATTTAACAATCACTTAATTGCAACAGGCAACACTGTTAGACTTTTTATTTATGCGGTAACTACCGCATTACAGTACCATAACTGTACATGTTTTTTACAGAATGATGCCCTTACTGCAGTTCCATTTTACAGTATAATACCCTTACTGTAATTTAGTTTTACTGTATAATACCTTTACTGTAACTTAGTTTTACAGTATAATAACCTTACAGTAATTGTACTGTAATTACAATTTGCTAAATTATACTGTATTTGTCATGCTGTATTCGTTTTGTTCTAATTCTGGTTCACAGTATATTACACTATTTGGCATGGCAGTACAACCTATTTTCATTATTTTACATAAATTACATTTAACAATTTCTAAATAATTGACTGTAGTCCTTGTACAAAAGTAAAACATTTTTATTTTCGTATTATACAGGTTCAAATACCAGGACCAATATATTTTTGTCTGAAAGTGAAAATAAACCAGACATTTTACATACAAGCGTTGCTACAACCATGTTTAAGTATGCGCCAAACACTGGGCAGTATTCAGAGGCAAATACATGTCTGAACAATGCAGTTAGCATTTGAATTGACTCAAAGGAGACAAAATGTACAGTTTTTTAAATCCCCAGATGCAACTGCAGAACACTGAATAACCTAGCCAAATCAGTTCATCCTTTATCTTGGCTTTTTTTAGAAATCCTGATTAGTTTTTCTCATCTAAACTGTGAACAGACTACAACTTGTGCAAAAACATAGAATGTGACAATATACAAACCAGAATATAGTCACCAGTAGTAGTAGTTTTACAAATGTAGATTATAACAATAACATTAAGCAGAGGTCATGTTAGTCAAAATGCGGCAACAGCAAACTCAAAAACTAGCGGTTACTGGCCTTAAAAAAAGAATATGGGTTACGTTTTAATTAAGCCAAAGTTATAATGGTGGTCTGACAAGTGAAAAAGATGTCTCGAACAGCACGTGTAATACGAGTTGTGATAGCTAATCCTCACCATGGAGACAATGTTACATTGGCGTGATACAAACAAAACTAGTTAACAGCTTACTCTTACCTAGCTATGACACATGTCGGTAACCTAACTTTGCCGCTAGCAACTTTTGAGCAGAGATTTTAATGTCACAGAATTAGCAAATATCGGCTTTCCCAGAGAATGTCTAATAAAGAGAGAACTCCCACTCTCTGAAAACGTCAGGCTTCTGAACTGGTTGCAGTTCCACTCTGGTTCCATATGAGGGTGGTCACGGGCGAGTGCAGAATGAATGGAGGTCTATGGAACTATACTCGTCAAAATACGCTTTTCTTAGTATGTAATGTTTTGTCTAGTAACTTGAATGTTGCATTTGAAAGGGGAGGTAAAGAAAATACACACTGCTATGTGTTAGATTTTTTAAAAGTCACTTTTGTGTTCTAAAAAGCCTTTTATAATGTCAATAACGTCATATATTCCTCCTTCATTAGCATAATGCTAGTGTGTTATGGGCAACAACGACTCAAAACTTGTGAAGACTTTTCCCACCTTTCAACGCCTTTGAAGTCTCCAGTATCTCCCGCTCTTTTAAAGTCGTGAGGTTAGAGTTCAAATCTGTAGGACAAGCATTTTTCTGTAATTTTTCCTTTTCTTGTTTCTTTTTACAATTCTCAATAAAAATTATTTACACTGCTGAAAAACATGTCAACTTTTTTAATTACATTCACTGCTAAAAGCATAACAAATAAAATTAACCCAGGGTTAATGGCTAGAGCTGCACCAACTATCTCTGGTGCTCTTACTTATATTTTAACCTTATGTTGACTTCTGGGGTTAAAATTAAGATTTGGAAAACTGCCTATATGCTGCCCTTACACAAAGGTGAGGATACTAATGACCTGGGCCCGGTTCCCCAAAACATTCTTATCGCTAAGTAGTTCTTAACCTATTCTTTAACCTATAGGTTAAGAACTACTTAGCGATAAGAACGTTTTGGGGAACCTGGCCCTGGATAATTATAGACCCATCTCTAAATTGTCTTGCAAACATTTTAGAGTCACTAGTAAATGTTCAGCTGCACTCTTTCTTATCAGACAACTGCATATGAAACAAATATCAGTCAGGATTTAGACCAGGACACAGTGCCATCATACCCACTACATTGGTTGTAAATTATTGTCAAGGCTGTTGATAGTAGTTAAACTGTGCTGCTTTATTTGTTGATGTGTCGAAGGCCTTTGATACAGTTAATCATTCTCTGCTGCTTAAAAAGCTGATGTTACTGGCATTGGCCGTAGATACTTGGGCACGGTTTCAGAATTATCTTAGCGTTAGATCACAGGCAATTATTGCAGATGGGGTAAAATCAAATTTTCAATTGTTATAAAATGCACATTTAATACACATATTACTGACTTGGTAAGGATGCTAAAATTAAGAACAGACTTTTTTTATGGAAATTAGTCTTGTCTTTCTTCACAACATAGAAAGAAAATTTTACAGGACTTGTCAGTACTTGATTATAGTGAAGTAATATACATGGGTCTGGTTCAGCAATAAAATATTTGGATGCAGTTTATCATGCAACGTTGTGCTTTATTACAGGTTCAAACTATCACACACATCATTGCCTGTTATAATCTCCAGAGCGTGTAAGACAGTGTAAATATCTGTTAAATTACCTTTTTAGCATTAACTGTGTGTGTTTCTCTTAATGTGTATTTTTTACTATGCAAGTGTTTTTATTATTAATTATTTTATATATTTTTATTCAGTTTTAATACATTTATTGTGTTCAATTTATGGCTGAATTGTTTTATATTTTTATATTCACCGGGCACAACGGTAAAGAGAATATGGGCTCAGCTTGTTTTCAATGTATATATATATATAAAGGTTGTTTTTAACCAGGCCTCGAACCCAATAAAAAATATACCTGTCTCTAAATATATGAAAAATAGAAGACATCATTGAATTTTGCAAAGCATAAAAATGTACCTGTCTATAAAGTCATGCTCACATGAAAGCTACAGTATGTAAATGAAACCCAAATGCTTAGAGTGTATTCAACCCTCAAAGTATTTTGTATATGTTTTAAATGGTTATTACTTACGGTAGTATAATTAGTATGATACTGTACGTTTGACACCACAAATAATTTTTAAATAGAATACAGTACTAAATGTACATGTATGTTTATAACAAATTGTATCTTTTATTCTCATGGCTCATTTTTCTAAAAATGTTAAAATTTATATGAATTTAGAAAACATATTGTTCTGTTTCCTTAAAAAATTGAACTAAATACGCAAATACTATCAATAGATAGTATCCTTAAATAATTTAATAATTTCAAGATGAATAAATATAATAAAGCAATTTAATTTTAGACAATTAATGACTAATTATGCAAATCTTAAAAGCCTTATTTACATCCATTGTTTATAAACATTTTAAAGGTTCTAAAAAACTGCTCTATGTGTAATACTTATATTAAATGGATAATGCATTTTGGTAAAAACTAACATTTACTAGGCAACCTTTCCATCCACAGAACTATTCTCCATCTGACATTTAGAGGCTCAGGTTCTGTTGACCTGCTGCTATAGCATGTGATGAAGTCATTACACTGAACATAATGTAATAAAACAAGCTACTGCCATGTTTCAACACAGCTCTGTTCCTTAACTGGAAAATCAGTTCCAATCACTTCAGACTCAACAAAGCTAAAAATGGCTTTACCTTTTAAAATAATTTCTGCTAATGTAAATGGATGGAACTAAATAAATGTATACTAAAGTGCACTGTTTTATGTTGTTGTACTCATTCTAAAACTGTGTAATACGTGTGATGAATGAGTGAGATCATCAATAATTAAAATGGTCAAAGGTGACAGTGGTGAACACAATCAATTATATATATCTATATATTTTTTATTGGTCATTAAATGTACACAAATGTTTTTTAATCTTGTTTAATATAAGGGGTGGAATAAAATAAAAAGTCCTCTTTCAGAGCAGTCATTCATATTTTTTCAAAGTGTGGACTACTGACCACCTAGTATGTTGGAGGAAGATTGTTGAACCGAGACAGGCCAACCACTTGAACAGGTAAGGCAGTTTATTAATTCAGCACCCTTTTTATAATTATTGTTAATGAGTAAATAACCATTTTAAAGTGCCAAAACAGACTACATTTAATGACTTGAATCCCACTGTGCTTCTCATGCAAGGACAATACCAATCCGAGAGCGGTTTATTCTTTTGGAAAGAAAACCATAACATTCTCGCCTGCTTTGCATCTAACTGCACGCAGAGTATGACCTATAGCCTTAGAGAGACAATATATGAGCAATTGCATGATATTAATTATCTCTGCTTGAAGAACTGGAGTAATGACATGATTTATCCCTCCGCACCCTTTTTTCGCCTTGAGAGAGAATGAGAGAGCTTCACTCTTCAATGGAGATGTTATTTATTGTCCATTGCCAAACAAGCCCCCTGGAATAGCAGTGGTGGTCACACCATTCCTCTTTGTTTTCATCTTCCTGTGTGACTCACAGCAGCATTGTGGCACACTCAACAAGTGCCTCATTACCAGCTGCATGTTGACATATACGTCCTGCTTGAAAACGGACCTTTTATTTTTTAACTACTTACAGAGGAGCTGATGCCTGAGAAGGGTTTTCACTCTCAGTAGGAATAGAGCTTTACGCCTTCCGAATGTTTCATGAGACGCCAACGGCAACTTAACCTCCGTGTTGTCGAATCCAGTTCAAGTTGTGCTTTAATGATAGTGGAAGTGTGGTGGTGTTAGAGGGAGAGGGGAGAAACATATCCGTTGGTACTGAACATCGCAACAGAACTGTGCTGTGAGTCATTTACCTTGAATAAGAACATAGCTAAGCACTGAGTCACGGAGGGTTACACCCCACCAACACAGCTCCAGCCCAGTCACACAACCCGTTCCCACTAACAGACGGATGCACTACAACAAGCTTGCACACCCAAGATACCATCTTTTCCGAGAAAATGAAAATCCTTTCCATGGAATCAAAACCATCAAATTGTTAAATATTGTACTTGAGGAAATTCCAATTTATCTTATTGCCTACTCTAACATGCTAAATTAAATCAAATGGCCTTTCTATGGAATAATAAGCTAAAGTATCTTTCATAGTATTCTAGTAATATTTTACTATATTCAAAATATAATAGAAATCCTGGTTATTATTCTTGACCACACCCTACACTAACTGTCCAAAGTGCATGTAAAACAGGTTTTTGTGTTCTAATCATTGGAGGCATGCCACTTCTCATCAAATCCATTATGCATGCACACCTGCCACTGGCCTTTACCCATACAAAATGTCAGGATTTCAACACAAATGCAAATTTGTGTTGAGTTAACAATATCATTCTGTTTTGCAGCCAACAATTATGTCCGCATTGAGCTGTTCGGAGCATATTAGTATCTGCAGTTATTAACTACACCCAATGTGTATTCAATGTGGTGGAAAAACGCTGCCTTGAAAAACATTTTAATTCTCAACTAAAGAGATAGAAATACTGCAGACAGCAGGGAATCACATTCATACTGCCTGCTCTGTCAAACGCTCAGCTATGCCGGTGACTACATCGTTTTGAGGAAAGAAAATATATACTGTATATCAAGGTGTTTGCATCTGCAAAATTGCTTTTTGAATATGACTGTTAAGATACAGGCACAGTACTGTATATCCATTACACCACTACCCTGTAACTACCCAGAACTCTATACTTTAAGGCCACTCAAACGCCTTTATATATATAAAAGAAAATGAAGTTAACTGATTGTGATTTGGTGGGTTGTTTCTGACTTGGAAAGTCCAACATGTCTTTATTTTAATATTCCCTGTGGAGCAATAGAGCACCAGTCTCTCTTAAGACATGGACCAAGTTTCCCACATGATTACTGTGGCTATTCCAGTAAAAGACTGGCATAAGTTATTTTCCATTTGTCAAACTTTGAAAAATAAGGATGAATAAAAATATAAC
Source organism: Umbra pygmaea (assembly GCA_016801145.1). Classification (NCBI taxonomy): domain Eukaryota; kingdom Metazoa; phylum Chordata; class Actinopteri; order Esociformes; family Umbridae; genus Umbra; species Umbra pygmaea. The sequence continues at coordinate 16,664 of JACXGM010005346.1, read as the reverse complement.
AAATTGATTAAGGTGTGGACAACATGTGAAATGTGTTTTATATCACTGCCGCTCCTATTTTTTATCTATTTTGGTTCACTGGCAATATTGTGACACATAGAAATGACACTAATTACCTATTTAAACGAACATTTATTAGACTTTGGTACATTTACCAGATGTAATACATTTCATTTGAATGCAACATTTGGTTAGTATTAGCAGGATAGAGTGAGAACAATTTCTTCCTGTTAGCGTTGATTTTTCAAAAGAGATTTTGATATTTAAAAACATTCTACCTAGAAACAGAGACAATGTGGTTCCTTGTGATATTTTTACATTTAGTAATCACATGCTTGTGAATCATAAAGCTTGGATAACCCACTTATTTTAAAACAACACATCATTTATTCCAGAGAAGAATTGTTTTTTTCTGTGCCAAAGACCCTCCCGAAAGTTAGTTCTGACTGGAACTTTCCTCTGCTTATTTGCAATCTGTGATGTGCTGTACATGAATGATTCTGGGACTATTATTTAATTAATATGAATGTACTACAGAGTTTACGTAACCACTCCCATATACTGTATTTCAGTACCACCAATGTTTAATAAGCATTGCAGCAAGACATTAACCTGCTGCACTAAAGAATATATTAGCAGTCGTTAATAGTTGAGTCATTGTCAAATATAATTTCTCATTTACTTGCCAGGCTTTGAAAGGTTTTAACATTTCTTTCAATTATTTTCATAAGAATCATAGTGGATGACATCCACATATCCAATTCTACCCAGGTCTTTCGTTGATTTTGAGAAAAACAAAACCAGCGGGTCCTAATGATTACAATGTTCTTGTCAGGACCAACATCAAAGGTGTGCAGAGACCAGGAATACAATTTGGCTGTTTGTCTGTGGTGAATCAACTCTACCTCCATGTAATGAGCGGTGACTTGAGGAAGAGTACTGATCTCTGGCTAACATTACCCAGAGGAACTTAATGTCAGTCATTATGCATCGACAATAAAGATAAAACAGTTAACTTCCTGTGCAGAGTTGGCAGTCTAGTGGCCACCCATATTAGACTAATGCATCATGAACATGGCTTGAGTGCTGCAGCTGTCCATTTCTCATAGACACAATGGGCTAGTTTCCCAGACACTGATTAGGCCTAATCCTACACTAAAAAGCTTTAAATGGGAGTTCTATATTAAACATAATTTATAGTAAATGAAAGCAGCCATGCAACAGTTTACAAGGGATACATCCTCAAAAGCAACACATATCATAATTAGCCTCTTAGTGACATATGCTCAATGAGGACCCACCCACACAAAGAACATGACATGTGTCAGTGAGTTTACAATGAGTCAGGTAGTGCTAATTTAACCCATATTGTACTTTGTTTTTTCATCCTTTACTCCACTAACTCTTATTAGGAAGTGCTAATCTACCCCAGTACACAGCTAACGTAACCTGTATTTACAGCATAGTATGTTAATATGTTACTGTTCTGGGGAGACATTATCGCTTTTTGGGAAATACATTCTGAAGATTGTGGTTCTTTATTAAAATGGTGACTAACCAAAAATTCAAACAAAGTTTGTGAGAATTATGGATTTTAAGTGATTTTTGCAAAATAATCCATACAGTAGCAAGTCTCACAGAATATATATCTCCCAGTTCTTTTAATAGCACTGAAAACACATGACACCATATCACATATAACATTATATATACATGTTGAACTATTTATAAACAGAGACTTCGGTTTCTAGTGAAAAGTAGTGCTGCACCATATTGGAAGTAAAGTGTAATTTGGGATGCAAAGAGTGACAGAGAGAACAATGTGGCACTAGAAGGAGGAAGGCTACAAATATTTCAGATCAGAGAGATTTTCTCAGGTCACTAGGCCTCTCTCTGTAGAGACAAACATCTACTGTACAAACATGTAATCTGAAAACCCCTCAAAGTAACTCTGTTTAAGTGTGTTGAGATGTTATAGTATTTTCTCCACTACTATCATCTCCAAGACCTCCCCTGTTCCAGATTCTAAAATGTACAGCTTAACCCACATTTTAATTCATGTCTGTTTTGGAAGTCTGTCAGTTGCCGCTTGATCCCTGGTCCAAACCACACGATGAGTCATGAAGGGAAATGAGTGAGCGGAGGACAGAACCCGACATTCAGTCAGGGGAACAGTTTGGGGCTGAGAATCAGAGCAGTGAACTAACTGAACTACTGGAGGCATAGTTCAGCTACGAATCTGGAACAATAAACTGAAGCTGTCAAATGAGCATGGTGGTCTGACAAAATATCATTTTGATTCAACTCAGGTTTTTGGTGGATCCTCCAGTATCTTGTGAGGGTGTGTTACAATGAATGATAAATATGAGCGGTGGAGTTATAGTTTCATTTACATTCACTTTTGTATTATTCTTAAGAACTTACTCTAGGACTGGTAGTAGTTTGAGTGGCTTCTGTTTTTATATTTAACACTCATGAAAAGTTAATGCATTCATTACTACAGTTCATTTTAGAAATTAGACAGCATAATGTACACATTGAAAATTTCCAACTATTTAAATTAATAGTGTATACATAATCTATACACTAATCAGAGAATGAATTATTTGCATCCCTGACTTTATATTTCTTCTCCATTACCTAGAATTATCAATCCATTTTTCTATTACAGCGCTAGCTTATCTGTATATTTTTTTGCCACGGTTTTCCAAAGACAACATACTGTAGGCTACTGCATGTTAGCTGTAAATCTAAAGCCCTAGCTGCTTACACACTTTTAATCAATGTGTCCACAATTCATCACAGAGATGGGAAGCTAGGCGTAATTGGGTAATGTCCAAATCCAAGGACATTAGTGGCAAGGGGAAAAGCAGTTGGAACAACCCGGCTTTCCAGATGGTTCTCCTTCAACACTGGGCTTTGTTCCAGTTTAACCAAAGTCACCAGAATCACAATGGAAAGAAGTAAGGCGAGAGTGGTGCTGCATTAGACTGGTGTTAAGAGTGAATGTCATATAACTGTAATGTACACAACAGGCCTTTGTTCACCTTGCCTTGTTCAAGTTGAAACATTGTTCAGCTGCATAGACCAGCTTGCCCATTTTCAGCTGGCCAAACAAATGTAAAAAAGGAACTTGTCACATTACCAAAAGATTGATCATTCCAACTACAAGTTGATACTCCTAGTACTAACAGACACACTTTCAACAAATATGAACCATAGACTGTCTGGAGCCGTAGTAGCCAACTGATGTACGTATGCCTTCTAAAATACAGCTACAGCCAGACTGTTCCATTCTGAAGTCAGTCTCTTTGCTCTTTATTCAATTAGAATATTGTCTGAGGGGTCAAGTGAGGTAGAGCCGATGACTAACTAGCTAACAGAGGATGCACATCTCTACATACCATCTGGACATTATCAGTGAGGGCTGACAACATGGACCAGCTGCCTGCCATGCCGGGCCCAGTCCAGAGCAGACCTGAGGAGGCTGGGGTCTGGGACTGAGTGGGTAATCAACATGGTCGTAGAAGCCCAGCCACTCTCTCTGCTCTGCTCTCTGCACGGACAGTGGCCATACAGTCTACTCACAATGTAGCCCAACACCAGCTTGCCATAAAGTGTCTGCGTGCCCCAGGGCTATGACTCACAGTTTAAGCTGTTCTGCCTGTGACATGGTGAAAGGAAATCAGATCCAGATGCCGAGAGATATCCGTAAACACATGGCGGCCAGCTCACACGACACAGACACGCAGCCTGCTTGCCGAAATATAACAATATGCTCGGCAGACAATGCACTCAGGTGCAGACTAAGTGTTCACCAGAGAGGCTTTGTATGCACTTTTGGCTTGACATAATTTGATTAATAGTATATATTCCAAAAATATTACAAAGACGTGAAGGTATATTCATTTTGAAAATGTCACTAATCACTAAAATATATTTTAATTTGGTGATACTAATTCCAGTATCTTTCCAAGAAGTAATTATATTTTATTTCTTTTTACTTGTAGATACATCTCAATTAACATAGTAATGTTCATTGGATTAAGGTTTCTATTTTGCTCCAGACAGATCAAAGCTATTGCAACTGACAGTGTTTTGGTTCTAGAAAATGTCATATGTGCAACGCATCCATTTTATCTCTATTGTCATACTGACAGTGCTGGGTGATTATCATCTTCCTTTTTAATCATTGTCTTCCCACTCTGTGCATAATTGCTTTTTATCAACCGATGACATTGAAAAACTCAAAGACTTTAACTGACTGACAGTACAGCAATTAAAAACTTGAACAATGTAAGATATTTTGTCGAGATCAACGCTGAGGTAGGATGATGCATATTGAATATTTTAAACCAAGTGGCTGGGGATCTTTCACTCAAAAGCTTTTTCTGAAAGTCAAGATTCAAGATCATTGCTGAAGGTGCCGACCGTGATCTGTACATCTTTTGTCAATAAATCTAAGATGTTAGGTGCTTCTCACACGCTTCACTTTCTTACAGTACATACTGTATCTCCAGTTTTACACTAAACATGTTTGATATGATGAAGACTAGAATAAGTCTCTAACTTGTGTAAGTGAAAGCAGAACAGTTACAGTACATTTGATTGGAATAGTCAAGGACGCTACACACTTTGACATGTAAACCAAACTTGTCTGGCTTAAGTCGTAACAGGCTAATACAAATGTGCAAGACACAGGCACGCAGTCTAAACAACGATTTAATTTTACATTTCTGGTCCTGCATCTGTAGCTCTGTCCGCTAGTTTCTGAGTGGTTATATTTCTCAAGCCCTTTCCATGAAGGTGCAACATAAATAAAAGTACAAAAATCAAGGAAACAGGAAATTAATTAAAGGTAACTTGAGAGTTAATTGAATGTGTGTATTAGTACATGATGTGTGTTAACATAAGAGTAGGTGAGAGATCCTGTGTTTGTTTCTGGTGAGTGAATTTTATTTAATAACGTGCCTGGTCTTTAGGTGTGAGAGAAAGATGTTCTTTGTGTGTTTTTGTGTGTGCAAAAGCACTGCAAGATGATAGTTGGTTTAAACATCTGATAGTCCAGGAGTAGAAGCCATTTCTTATTCTCTGTATCCTGACTGTGGTGCTCCTGAATCATCTGTCAGCTAGATAAGTGGTTTCCAACCTTTGTTTAAACACGGGCCATTTTGAAACGATGACAGACACTGCAAAACATATGTTTGCGATTAAGTAAAAATAAGTAATTTATCCAGCCAAGTCAACTACCGGTACATGTGCAAAATGTGTTGATTTGACTTACATGTGAAATCCAAGTTTTGTTAGCAAAGAACAATCAATCAAATAATGCAAGGTTACAGTTGCGTTGCCAAAAAATATCAAGTTCTGATGGGTCATTTATTTAGTTGACGTACAAATTTAGATTAAGCTAAGTTTCATAGGTTTACTCAACATTCCATTCAGCTCCAGGAAGTCAAACCAACTAAAGCTAGGTTCCATTTGTGTTGACTAAAAATATAAATTCATGTTGATGACAATGTTGAATGTTTTCAGAAGATCTGTAGATTTTAAGATCATTTTACACAATCTGGTACATATTTTCTTTAAGATGAGTACAGTTATAAATTGTTATTACATAGCTTGTTTTGCCATGAGGCATGACAGACCTTGACGAATGTATAGCAAAACTGCCAGACCAACTGACATTAATAAAAAGAGACCCCTTATGTCCACCATTACTTATGTCAATGACATCAGAGGCAAAAGCAACTGATTGTATGCTGCTTCCAGGTAGCTTCTTGCTGCCTTACAGTTTGCACAGCCATGCATGCTAAAGCTTGAACCATGTCCATACATGCATATTTAGTCCATGTAGTTTTTGTAATGTAAAGCTGACTTAGTTGTAATTTATTAACGATAACTACATTAAAAATGACATAATAAAATCTGAAATTGATTCTTCAAATATTATTTTACAGTATACTGACAAATGATAAAGTGTATTTAACTTTTTTCTATTTGTTAACATACATTTGTATTAAAGAAACACTCAAGACCCCTGAACATCTCAAAATCGTTGTGCCAGTCATGTTTCCGACATGATAGTCACTAAAAATAGTTTCTCAGCATGTTCGGTAATTCCCAACTCGGCCACTGTAAATTTTCCAAAAACATGCGGTGACGTCTCTGCAACATTTAAAAAAATACATCTAGATTCAGGGGATGTTTTTGGTTGACTTCCTGATATATTATCGACTCGATTCAAAGGTCGACATGCTTCTAAATAAACATTTTGTATTTTCCAAAGTATTGCTGTGCCTTCACCATAGGTTTTTTGAAAATTTAGGGTATTTTTACTGATTGTCTGAGACAATGACTGGCACAATGATTTTGAGCTTTTTAGGGGTCTGGAGCAGCCGCAGTCGGTGGATCTTAATTGGGGACGCCGGGCACGCATTACGTTCGTCACTGGAGTGAACGGATCTTAATTGGGGACATCGGGCTGACATTACCATCTGGACTGGGGGAAATGGAACAGTATCACACAATGGGTTTAATGCACTACACAATGTTCCATTCACTCCGGTCCCGAACGTAATGTGAGCCCAGCGTCCCCAATTAACATCCACCAACCGCGGCTGGTCTGGAGTGTTCCTTTAATTCAAAACAACAACATTTCAGACAACTGAAGAATACATTTATTGAAATTGGAATAATTTATCATGTTGAATAAATGATAAGTTAAAACATCAAATATTACTTTTCAATGTTGAAAAATATATGTTTAATCAGATGTCCCTTTAATAATAAACATTTATTTTGAGTCTATTTCTTAGCATACATTCATCCTTAAATCCCACTGAATCCTACATTATTAATGGGTTACAGTGATTACAAAGCTGTCTTTTCAAAGCTGTGTTCCTATGGCAGATGCTATTTTAATGCAAAGCCTTGAGCACATCTGCCTGTGCATTCTTTCTATTCTCCCAGGCAAAATACTGTGCTAAATGGTAACAACACAAACAGCCCATAGCTCTGATCGATGGTGTATCTGTCATTAACAAGGTGTTGGTAGGGTCGGAACACTAATTTTAAAGGGAAATTCCACAGTAAATAAGTTTCCTAATGTATTATTTACAAATATTACCATAGATTATATATGTCTTACAATGTTCTGCCTACCAATGCATATGAGAACAATTGAGAGTACATTGCATGGTGCTTCTGTATCAACCTTCACTTGAAATATCACAAGGTCCAGAATTCAAAGCAAACATAGTGCCCGCCTCCTAGCGAGTACCTTCCAGTGATGTCCAATGTAGCCTAAGTCCGTGGACTTGTTAGCTATTCACCATACTTAATAATGTTTACACTCGGCCACAAAATCATCTGGGAGCTATTTGACCTATCTTGCTTTAGTAGGTACAGATTGAACAATAATCTGTCACTTATCAGTATTGGAATGATGTTGCAATTATCACACAAAAATCATGAACACAAGATAAATGTTAGCTAGCAGGCTAGTTAGTTAGCTCTCCAACAACCATGACAAACACCCAGCTCACTAATTCATTGCATTATGGTTTACTAAGTAATTATGTTATGCATGCGATAACAACAACATATGCAATGACAAATAGGAAACACAGTGAACATGTGCTGGTTGTGGATATGAATTAGAAGCCGTATTATTTGAAAACAGGTCATTGACGTACAGTGGCTAGCTGACAAAGCACATTAGCGTACATACAGTTGTGTTGACCATTAGGTTTCGTTTTACTCTCTTCTTGCAAGGCAGATTCAGTAGCCTAGTGCCAAAGTAGCAATCAACCTTCAAAATGAACATTCAAAGTAGTATAAAAACATTGCTATAAAATGGTAAATTGCTATTTATAATGTAACTATACATTATTTATACGATTTATGAAGTAAAAATAAACTCTTAGGAGTTTTAGTTATTGAAAAGTTTTCTCCAGGCAGATCTGCCTTGGAAGTAGAAATAATTTCATCTCTTCCATATGCACACTCCAGTGTGGTTAAGGATAGGGTTATGGTTTGGTGTAAGGTTAGATATGATTAAATATGAGACCTATGCTCATGTGCACATTTCCAATGTGATGTGAGGTCCGCCCTCTGTTTTGAACCAAACAATCAAATGATATCTGCCTCCAAGCCAAATCTGCCTAGCAGATCTATAGCGCACTAAATATAAAATTAATTTCCACAGACATAATTTTTTCTCAATACTAAATAGGTTTAGGTTTACTATATACTTATTTGTCCTCTCAGTCTAGCTAGATTTGGTTATTTTCCTATTTATTTTAGGAACACTAAAGTAACTCCTCTGGGTCAAACGTTCTATACTTTCAGATATCAGAATATAAAAGCAAGTAAAAAAATCCCATATCAGCTAAATCTAGGTTAGCAGCCATTACATTAGGCAGCAATGTCGAGGTGATTGCCTTTTAAAAAAAATGCTGTGTGAGCGGGACTGTGCGGGACTTGGAAAGTAGTTCTCTACATACTGAAAAACTTGCAGAAAAACAAGCTATACCTTAAAAAATCAAGGACAACCAAGGCTTGTTTGTGTAAGGCTTGTAGTATGATTAGTATAACAGGGTCGCTTATTTTCAGAACAGAATACATGGACAGTCCTTCCAAAACACGCAATGACATAGTACTAACAATACTACAAACTATTCGTATTGGGGGAGATGGCTCAATTAATTTCAATGAAGTAAAGCGGGGCAAGCAAGTGGCTCACTGGGCAATACATGGGTGGTGTGAGGGGTGAAAGAAAAGTTCAGATTTCAAACTTTATTCAAATTACCCACAACAATCGTGTCAAACTGACCCATCAAATCACTTTGTGTAGGTGAGTGAATCATGTCCTTTGTTCAAACAGATAACGTTGGCTCAACCAATTAATGATCTGTTGTATGCTTGTCTGATAAAATGTTTTGAAAAATGGTGGTTCGAGCCTGACTATGGGTTCTCTGACTTTCCCCGGACCTCCTGCATCCTGCCCGGGATTTGGGTTAAATAAATCAGATTGTCTATCCTGCCACATCGCTCTCCAGCAACTCCTTGTGTTCAGATTGGGCACCTGTAAATTCAGTTGTGGAAGTATAGTATGTGAATTTAATCATCCCGTGTATTATCCCACTAAAGGCTTACGTGCTGGTTAAACAGTGCAGAAATAATTGGACTGGATGAACCATGTGCGCGCCCCTTGTTATCCCACAGATCTTTTCAAGGAGTTGCAGAGCTGACAACAAAGCAGGGTTAGTGGAAAAAAAACTTTTGAAAAATAGAAAGCAAAATAGAGAAACTAACTGTTGTAACAATCCCTGAATATCCCCGAAGGGAAGAGGACCCAGACGCAGAGTACAAATAACAGAAGAAAATGTTCAGTCTGTTGGAATACACAAACAATACCTCACAAAGGGAACACATGAATCAGTTGTCTTAAACAAGAATGCTGATAACAAACAGGTATACTCAATCAGTGATCACAATCTTCACAATACAGGGCCTAGTAATATCATACTAGATAGTGAAATCAAAACGGAACACGAGAGAAAAATAATACCAAACATGAACAAACATCAATAAACACAACCCAAAACCACACAACTGTAGCTAACAGTGATGTACAGTAAATATAAAAATAATCCAGCAAGAAGCCAGATGGCCAACATAGTTTGTGCTTCTGGGTTCACTTGTATTAAATGTCTGTAAGATGGCTACAGTAGGTACGTTAGCTGACTAGTGGCTAGTTAGTTAGCTACCTTTGTAATCAGCTAGCAACAACATGGTGTGTCTGTCAGCAGGCCCACATCTATTCCCGCAAGTGAGCCACTTGAGGTAAATCTAGGGGGGATAGGCAAAATATTCGCAAATATTGTATACAGTACATACAGTAAGGATTTTGCCAAATAATATTTTTCAAAGTTATACTATATTTTTTCCATAAATGTACTCATTGTTTGCAATATTTTTAACATAAAGAAAGTATTCACCTGCATTTGTACAGCACGTTTTACAGCCAACAACTATTAAGCTTGCAGGTGTCTGATCTACTACAAGGAGTTGCCGGTGCAAGACGAGACAAGACAGTCTCAAATCTACCTACTGTATTCTCTTTGGGCAGTGCTGAGACACTTTGCACCACCTTCCTAGGCACTGTTGATTTTCCACAACCAGGATTCAGTCTCTTGGTCTGAATGACACAGTGCTAAACCACTCTATGCCACATCAGTTTAACCCTCTATTGCACATACTGTTTTTTTATTCGTACCTATGAGCTTGTACACTGCAAAAAGACACTTCCAAAAACAAAGACAATAAGTACCTAAATTAAGATGGAGTGTGCTAAAAATAAGCAAGATTATCAGTACACTGAGATAATTGAACTTGGTAAGATTAAAATAAGACAAAAACAAGGCAAGTAATCTAATATAATAAGTAAATTAAACCTAAAATAAGGTAAACATTTAAAATTATAAATAAAAGATGATTAATTTTGTTTGGATTTGTCGTTTTTGCAGTGTAAGCAATCCAATGAGGTGCATATGTTGGTATGGTGTATCAATTGAGGGAGGGGCATTCAAAAGGTCAATGGGGTCACCATCCAAAAGGGGTGTTTCTGTGTGGGGGCACCCTCCCAGGATGGGGGTCTGCTGCCCTGCCTCCCTCCTGCATGGCTGGTAGTGTTCATCGGGGGCGCGCAATACATATTTCCAAGGCCAATGCTGCATTTATGAGGAGGAACAGTGTCAAACTGATTCAGTGGCCAAGTATGTCACCTGACCTCTACCCAATAGAACACCTACAGTAGGGCAAAAAAGATTTTAGTCAGCCACCAATTGATGCAAAAAGATGCAAGAGGCCTGTCATTTTCATCAAAGTACACTTGTAGGATTTTTTATGAATTTATTTGTAAATTATGGTGGAAAATAAGTATTTGGTCACCTCTAAACAAGCAGGATTTCTGGCTCTCACAGACCTGTAACCTTTTCTTTAAGAGGCTCCTCTGTCCTCCACTTGTTACCTGTATTAATGGCACCTGTTTTATACTGATAACGGTTCAAACAGGTGTCATTAATACAGGTAACAAGTGGAGGCTCCTCTGTCCTCCACTTGTTACCTGTATTAATGGCACCTGTTTGAACGGTTATCAGTATAAAAGACACCTGTCCACAACCTCAAACAGTCACACTCCAAACTCCACTATGGGGGACTCAAATCCTGCAGGCCACTCCAGGCCACTCCAGGACCTTGAAATGCTTCTTACGAAGCCGCTCCTTCGTTGCCAGGCGGGGTGTATTCATTATTTCCTTTACACGGATCAGTCGTGTGCCGATGGTGTCGCTATTTCTCATTTCACCCGTTTTTGTGCATACGCATGGGTCAGAGTTTCCGTGAAGGACCGCACATTTTCCCATCAAGTTTGCTTTTTATAAATCCCAATTATTGCGTAGAGAGATGCGTACGTCTTCTTTTGTGCGTACGCCAGCTTTATAAATGAGGCCCCTGGAAACACTTCTAGTTGTGTCCCCTAGTAATGATGACATATGTCTAAGAGTGATAGAGTGAATAGTCAATTAGCTATAGCGTTATGTGTAAAAGTATATATTTCCACAAAACGCAACGTGATGACGTTTTCATCCGGGTCATGGGACAGACTACCTCTCTTAATTAAAATATCTCTGGCATACATAGGTTAATTTGCACTATCTTGTTCATTTATAACATCTCTGTTCCATGAGGATGACGATTTTTGTTTCACCCACGTCTGTCGTTCTTAACTGTGTGCTGCGATTCATATAAACAAAGGCATTCTTTTGCTTCCTGGTACATTCATAAATGTTGCGGTCCTGAAATTGTCATTTTTTTATATAACAAGATGGATTTTACCTGGGAAAACTATGCTCTATGTCACTACTGGGACTCTTTAATGATGAAGAAGAAGATTTTGTAAGTACTATAGTTTTTTGTATAAAATGTTTTTTTCATCAATGTGGTTAGTTATATATTATATAATATTTATATTGCTAAGTAGCTGCTAGCAGAATTGATAAGATCCTAACCTTTAAGGACATATGAGACGTATACACTCACCTAAAGGATTATTAGGAACACCCATTCAATTTCTCCTTAATGCAATTATCGACTCAACCAATCGCATGGCAGTTGCTTCAATGAATTTAGGGGTGTGGTCGTGGTCAAGACAATCTCCTGAACTTCAAACTGAATGTCAGAATTGGAAAGAAAGGATATTTAAGCAATTTTGAGCATGGCATGGTTGTTGGTGCCAGACGGGCCGGTCTGAGTATTTCACAATCTGCTCAGTTACTGGGATTTTCACGCACAACCATTTCTAGGGTTTACAAAGAATGGTGTGAAATGGGAAAAACATCCAGAATGCGGCAGTCCTGTGGGCGAAAAATGCCTTGTTGATGCTAGAGGTCAGATGAGAATGGGTCGACTGCTTCAAGCTGATAGAAGGGCAACTTTGACTGAAATAACCACTTGTTACAACCAAGGTATGCAGCAAAGCATTTGTGAAGCCACAACACGCACAACCTTGAGGTGGATGGGCTACAACAGCAGAAGACCCTACCGGGTACCACTCATCTCCACTACAAATAGGAAAATGAGGCTACAATTTCCAAGAGCTCACCAAAATTGGACAGTTGAAGACTGGAAAAATGTTGCCTGGTCTGATGAGTCAGAATGTAGAGACATTCAGATGGTAGAGTCAGAATTTGGTGTAAACAGAATGAGAACATGGATCCATCATGCCTTGTTACCACTGTGCGGGCTGGTGGTGGTGTAATGGTGTGGGGGATGTTTTCTTGGCACACTTTAGGCACCTTAGTGCCAATTGGGCATTGTTTAAATGCCACGGCCTACCTGAGTATTGTTTCTGACCATGTCCATCCCTTTATGGCCAACATGTACCCATCCTCTAACAGCTACTTCCAGCAGGATAATGCACCATGTCACAAAGCTTGAATCATTTCAAATTGGTTTCTTGAACATGACAATGAGTTCACTGCACTAAAATGGCCCCCACACTCACCAGATCTCAACCCAATAGAGCATCTTTGGGATGTGGTGGAACGGGACCTTCGTGCCCTGGATGTGCATCCCACAAATCTCCATCAACTGCAAAATGCTATCCTATCAATATGGGCCAACATTTCTAGAGAATGCTTTCAGCACCTTGTTGAATCAATGCCACGTGGAATTAAGGCAGTTCTGAAGGCGAAAAGGGGTCAAACACAGTATTAGTATGGTGTTCCTAATAATCCTTTGGGTGAGTGTATATATTCTAAAAATTGTAGTTGTAAACGGTGTTTATAATTGACTGTATATTTTCCATGAGGTGACATAACAAACTGCTTTGTTTACAAGACGCATAGCTCAAATTACCCCTCATAACGTTTTAAATTTTATAGCTAGTGAAACTAAGATATTCACTGGAATCCTTAGATATTAAGCTTTAAGGACATATGAGACATATATATATAACTTAAAAATTGCAGTTATGAGCAGTGATTGTATTCCACCTCCTATTTTATTTGAGGTGCATGTGTACAAGGCACGTAGCTCACATTATAAGGTTTAATGTTTATTTTTGTTATAGCTATTGTAAAACGGAGACAGCTAGATTCCTGAGATTTTAAGCTTTGCAAAGATATGGGACATATATATGTTACCTAAAAATCTGACTTGTGTACTGTGATTCTAGTCCAGTTGTTTATTTTGGGGGGGAAATGTTGGGGGTGTGATACTGATCATTAAGAGGTAACTAAAATATTTATTGAAAGCATTTATGAGTAGAATTCACTATGGAATAAGTTGTTTGTATTGGGTGTAATAGTATAAAATAAATGCAAAACATAGATACTCGGTGTTATAAAGCAACGCCACTCTTTCCCCCAGAAAAGGACAATAGTTGCTCCTGAAACACCGAAAGGTGTGCAGTTATTTTAAACAGTCATGCTGTCATATTGACAAATGAGAAGAATACTTACAATGTTAAGAAAGGAAGAAACTCATCAGGATCATTATTTATGGCTGGGGTTTGTGTATTGAACATTATTACAGTGAAATAAGGATGGTGGATGACACACATTTTCAGCACTGAAGTCTTTGTTGGGTATGTCTACATTAATTTATACGTGCCAATATATACTTTCATCACATTAAAATCATGTAAATATCCTAAATATAGAAAGTACTTTTTTGCTACTGTAGATGTTTTGATCCATCTACAGTGCAGTGCACCTAGCTAGATTGTTGCATGGATTTAGGTAAATTACCTCAGGTACCTTAACCACAAGCATGGTTTAAATTAAAAGGTGAGGTCAAATAAATAATGACTAATGTCTCAATACTCTACTTGGTGCCTTCAAGTACTTTTAAATTTTTTTCTCATCTTCTTTGCTTCCTCCTGCTTCCTCCAGGCTCTCACGCATCAGCAACGTGCAGGAATTCTACCTACCCGCTCCCATTAACAACAGACGTTTTAAGGCTCATTCGCACTACATCTAAGATCTCTGCTTGTGCTGGGTGCCAGTGTGCAGTGCGAAACAGCTTAACATCAACTTGTTTTATCGCTCAAAAAACGTTATTTATATTACATATTTTGGGGGCATTTCAAACTTGTTTTGCCTGTACTTCCACATTACGTAAAGCTACAGTACGTTCAACCTCTGATTCTTTGATTGGATGAAAAACATGTCGGTTCATATTTTAACAAATCAAATCGGTCGGAGGACATCCTCCTCTATGCATCTTAATTACTGTATAAGGCCATAGAAAGAAGGTTGACCCAGAAGCTGCCACATTCTGAATAAGGAAAGCATAGCTTAGACGAGGATTGTGATTTTCCATCATCCGGGTATTCTAGTTTCCACCAGTTCTGAATACCACTGATAAAACACATTTTTTCAAATTTGAGAGGCAGTGAAACACACGTTTACACAGTATGCCCACCTTCTGAATAATAAATCCTATAAATTATGCCAAGAATACTCTAATAAAGTATGATAAACAATTTGAAACAGCGTTTAGCAAGCCAAGTGTAGGAAGTATGGAATAAGAAGTGTATAAGAAAAGTGCAGTGCGACAGAAACAAGTATTTTCATATTTTGTGCATGGTATTTAAGGAGCTGAAAATGAACTTCATGAAAGACATGAAAACCAACCTCTAATTGATGGTCCACCAGTTGTTGCTCGGCTAGAATGAGAATTTGTGTGAGAATTCTGTTAATTAGTTGGCTATCAGATGACAATGAAACAAACAAAATCCCTCTCAAAAACTAATGAGACGTCAAATCCCATTGTAATTAGATTGGAGCAAGAGAGCTGTAGAATTGGCCACACAGGTATAGTATATGTTTAAGCTATTTCAGTTCTTTGGTACTGGCACGGAAAGAAAGACACCACTGCAGAATTGATACTGGAGACTGAGATGGAGGGTTGGGGGACAATGTCCCACATTGTGTCCCATATCACCAACACAACAAAAACACACCACTAACTATGCTAGGACAAAGTTGACTATAGACCACAATGTTGTCTCCCACCACAGAAGCCTGAGGTGGACAGGATGATCTCTTTAGCGTAAACCCACTAATGTTCTAGCCTGGAAAAATCCAGACCCAAATCCCGAACGATTTAGGGTCTGGGATCGAGTAAAGGACTCAACTCGAGGGGCGGCACCAAGCGTGCATTTCAAAATCTCACTGTATGCAATTGGATAACACTACGACCAATCACCAGTGGGTTTTCACTAACCCTATGGCGGAGCTAACTGGTAGATTAAACCCTTGCCGTATCCGGTCTGCAAAACAGCAAAAACGTCCTTTACAAAAAGAAACGATTCGAGCGCCGTCTTCTGTTCCTCTTTTAGAAAAAAAACAAGTCTAACTCGTTCATTGTAGCGGCCAAAGCAGTTTCAAACAACTGGTGTAGATCCATAGCGATGTTTACAATGTCTTACAATGTTTACTAATGACTTGGGGTCGCACTCGCAGAGCTGTCGTCATCTGTTTAACACGCCTCTGGCCCGCCTATATCAGATACACCAATGTGATAGGTGCAGCTCGCCTACAAGGGCATAGTTAATGAGCAGCATTACTCGGTGCCAGAGTAACTTGCTGAGCAAATTCAAATTGTGCTCTCGCGAGAACTCTGGATTTCCAGGGTTCTAATGTTCAGTAAGGAGAAAAGACTGGCATGTTTTCATGAACCCTGTTTGGGACGGCAATGGAGAACTTGAGTAAGTCAGTGACTCAGTCCCCAGAATGGGGTCAGAGGCAGAGTATCCCAGTGGAGAGAGGGTAGCTTGCCAGGCACCCCCAGAGCTTCTTGTTTGAGTTTTTGCTTTTCAGTGGTGGGTAGAATTCTGATGCAGCTTAAAATGTCTGAATGGTTTGGGGGAATAAGTTGTTGTAAGAGGGTATATTATGTAGTGGGAAATTAATGTTTATAAGATCCAAATAGTGACTCCTTCAACAGCTGGTTTCTCATCCCTCCTGGGATGAATTAAGATTCATGGAAAGGGGGAAACCCCAATGTATGTCACACATTTAAACCTGTACCTACGTGTTTTTTGGTTGTGATCCACCCATAAAGGGAGTTTGGTAGTATTACTTGTAAAGGTT
>JACXGM010005345.1:0-35354 GCA_016801145.1 Umbra pygmaea | reverse complement strand
ATTCTGATTAACATTACCAGACGAGAGATGAACGTTCGGGTAAACACGGTGCAAATGTATACAAGTTTTCTTTTTACCTATTAGCTCCTGGCTGATGAAGGGCACAATGTACAGTTTGAACTCTGTTGTGTGATAAATTTTGAGAGACTTTGACATTTTTAATTTATCAATCTCCTCTAAAACTGTAAGCTAACGTTTAGTGGGTCGTTAGCATAGATTTAGAATGTCAGTGACGACGAATTCATTTGCTAATGTTGTAATGCGTGGTGCATAGATATCTACATCTATGTGCGTGGTGTGTGTGTTCCATTGTCACTGTCATAAGCGGAATACAGTTTATTATTGCCTCGGATTGCACTTTAGAGAATTTATTCACAGTAAATCAGGTCTTTATTTGGTCATTTTATATATTTTATGTTTTACTCTCTAAATTGAGATTCGGTTGTACTAAATTAAATCATTGTTAACTCAGGTGTGTCATTTAGTTTGCATTGCACTGTAAAGGGAGATTGTTGTAATTAAAACATTTTATATTATCATTTATATCATACAGGAAAATGATGTTAATATAATTCCTATTGTTCATGCCTACTACAGTACAGTAAGGCAAGGTTATTACATTGGCCTGTATACTAAAATGGGATTTATTGTTACACTATTTATGGTGTAAGTCAATTAAATAGCAAATGTGTATTCATTGGTTTATGGGCATTTAAACACAATGTGCATGTCTAATGATTGTTTGTTTGTTTGTTTGTTTATTCAGCTCTTACGGTGTTTTCTGGAAATTAAATCCTTTATAAACATCAGTTCCTGAGAGTAACTTGCATCTGTTCAGCCGGGTAGCTACATAACTAATATAAATGATAGTTTTATAGGCATATTAATAATTTACTAAAATATGAAAGAAATTATATTAAGCAATGCATTATAAGTCTAATAACTCTAAATTCATTAATAAGCTTAGAATAATCTAATGAATAGGCCTTTATTATTTTATTTATTTATATTGAACCATTAGTAAATTATAAAACACATACAAAATATTTACCACAACCATGCATCAGAATGAACAAGTAACAGAAAATATATTTAAAAAAACAAAAGACAAATTATGGCTGGAGCAGGTGGAAGCCTACCGCTTATAAAACCCTGCTTCACAATACATGTATCTCAAAAACAAGTAGGCTATATCCACATCAAGTTAAACAATACCACAACACACAACATATTCCTTACAGTACATTATAATTAAATTGATGTAATTAGATCACTTCCTTTCTATATTCATCAAGTATTATTTTCCTATATCTATTTATAAAATCTAAAATATTAATAATCTTGTTCAGCCCATTCCTCACGGTCACCCCAAAAACCGCGATACACATACTTTTAACAGTAGTCTGCACAAGAGCTTGTTTAAATATGAACGTACCTCAAAATGAGACTTTAGAAAGAGACTCAACAGTCAATAATTAATACTTAATTGTGATTAATTATTGTTGTATAAGAAGCCATCATAGTGCCATTAATCTATTACTAAATCAATGAGTAGTCATGACTTACAAAACTCCCCATTTAGGGCCCGGGACAACAATCCCAGTTGTCCCCCCGTCAGCATCCCTGAATTAGGACCATAAAAGTAGTAAACTGAATACTTAATTATCAATAAGTAATGCTTTATAAGCACTTGCAAATGTTATTAAGCCAGTACTTAAGTAATGAATTCTTGTATCAAAAATAACAAACAATAAATATTTGATTTTTTTTAAATCCCTCCCACTAACCCCGCCTTGTCGGCAGCTTCTCAACTCCTTCAGATCCACTCAGGAACTCCTTGGACAGATCTGTGACATGGCGAGGGATGCGCACATGCTTCATCCAATCACGTCGCACTGTCACCTATACTTTTCTCACTTCTCATCCAACATGGAAGCCTTTAGTCAGATCATGCACAGGATGATTACATTCACCAACTATACTTCCGTGAATGAATTTAGACAAATTCAAACTTCAGAATGGTACATATAACAGTACAATTATTCAAGTAATGTCTTACTAAAGAATTCAATTTAGAGTGTAACACATGAATGCATCAACATCACAACACAACAAATAACAATAATACACATCAATGAAAATGGACAGTATTGGCCTTTGAAGATGCCTTTCTAGAGAAGAAAATGCAAGCTGTGGATTAAAGAAGTTACGGGCCATAAAGGACAAGAACCTAAACACAATTGTCAGAACTATATCATTATGTAACATTCATAAAGGAATATATAAATTAAGTTTGATTTTCAATTTTGATAAATGTGTTCATGCACACACAGTAATCATGTGTTAAGTAATCATTATTTCAGGTAATTTTAATGTATATTAATGTATAATGTATGTTAACCATGAGTTAACTATTAATTTATTAAAATATTTATTAACACATATACAAAATAATAATGATCTGCAAAAGCATCAAATAATCATTTATTAACATTATAATCATAATTAGCAGATCAATCAGCGTCAAATAATCATTACAAAATGTTAATGAATGTATTAATTAACGCTTATTGATGGATCCTTATTGTAAAGTGTTCCCAATTTTCTTTGTATAACAGGCTCATTCATGTTACATTTTATCACAGTTTATGTTGCATTAAATTACACCACAGGATTATAGTTCATGTTGCATTGAATTAATCCAGCAAACCAGGGTTAATGTTGCATTAGATTACGCCTGAAGATTTATTCAGGATGCATTTTCCATTCTGAACTCTGTAGGTGGCGCCACAACTAAACATACAAGTGAGTTACTGTAACTAAAGATTAAACAAACCACTGCCTTGTGACAATGATTCATGATAGTATATGATACACCATGGTGGGCTAAATGTCCACACAATATAAGCATTTAAGCCAGTTGTTTATTTCTTACTCTATTTTGCATGTGGCCCTTCAGCTAGATATTAAAGTACTTTGACTGCAGGCCAAATTAATGGGAATCATGTTTTCAGTAGATCACATATCGCCAAACTGTGCATTCAGCACTCCAATATAGGAATTTGGACCTGTTTCATTTGTACTATAATATCACATTACTTTACTTACAATTGTAGGCACGCTGTTTTTGGTGCGTTTTCTTTCTAATAAAAGTGATGTTATTGGTTTAAAAAAGGGGTCACCAAACCCTTCCATGGAGGGCCTAGTGTATGCAGGTTTTCGCTTTTACCTTGTACAAGCCTGATGGAGTAGCTCACTAATTGGTTAGGATCTCCCCTCACCTGGCAGTCTAGGTCCTAATTATGCTCTAATTGAAGGGAAAGACCAAAAACCAGCATACACTAGGTCCTCCATGGAAGGGTTTGAGGACCACTGGTTTAAAAGATGATAACTACAACGTTAATACTGATGCATTAAAATATCATACATACAAAGTACTGAACTTGCAATCATACTCCAGTTGTGGAATAAAAAATCACAAAATTAATAACAATATTCTCTAAACCAAAATTTTCTCTGGCCATCAGCTGTGTAATCCAACACATTGTGTCTACAACCAGCTAAGTGCCAGTCTTACCTTCAGGAGCTGCTTCTCCTGAAAACAGAAGGAAACAGCGTCACACGTTGGATACTAACATAAATAGCCTACCAATTAACCTAAGGACCTCACAGAGTGTAGACTACACACAATACTCTGATCTTCTGCTAGCACTACTAAATAGCAAACAGCAGGCAGTACAGTATATACTGTATATTATAACCTCAAACACCATGGCAACTAAGCTCATTTCTTTATATGGGCATTGGAATTGCATAGGTAATTTCACAATTATTCTGGTACAGTGGTATATGTTACATGTTGATCATCAAAAGACCCTTCATATGCACAATAATAAATGAGTTAATGTGTGGCACAATAGTTCCTGTATCTTACCATTGACTGCAGGTGGTGGGGCCTGCTCTGTTGTGTAAAATGGCCAGTTGAGACGAACATGTGGACAAAGGTTAAAGTGTGAGTCATAATCATGTCTTATTGGCAGTGTAAAAAACAACAGAATTCAGCACATGCACATTAGAATATTTTGCCTATAATAAATGCCTATCATTTATGGAAAATACACCGGTATTTGATCTTTCTGAACTGAAAGGAAATCAAGTAATTATCAGTGTTGCAATAATTAAAGCAAGAATATAAGTTTGTAATTTAAAAAAAATTTGTCTACAATTGAAAAAAATACTTGCAATATATGCTATTTCATATCTGTTTTGTGCTCACAATTAGCACTGCAAGCTACACACCATTTTGTGACCTAAAACACTCCTGCAATTTATATTTGCGTCACGGCTTTTGCTATTTGTTTGTAACAGATGGCCCATGCACTGACGTTAGACAAGTAATGTTTATTTAGCATCTAGTTTCATTGTCCTCCACTCTCTGGAAGTGGAAATCTAGTGAAATCAGCAAAGTAAGTAAATAAGAGAATGGACTTTTATATACACATTAAAGCGTTTCTTCAGGATTTTGGCAAGAAGACCCTTCATTTACGTCCCCAGAGTCACATGAACTTGTGGATACAATGTTAATATCTCTGTGTATGCACATTAAAGGGCTACTTCAAGATTTTAGAAATTAGTCTCTTTATCTCATTCCCCACAGTCATGTGAACTTGTGGCAACCATTTGCATTTCTCTGCTTAGGCACTTCAAGAAGATTGATCAATGTTTTGGCCATGAGGACCTTATCTACTTACCCAGAGTCATATGACCATGTGAATACCCTTTTTATGTCTCTGCAGGCAGTTTCAATTTGCTAAATATCGCTTTGCAATTGCTAAATAGCATCAGCAACAAGACTGGAATAGTAGCAGAAATGTAAACTTCCCGTCATTGTGCTAATGCAATGTTAGCATTGGTTTACAACTACAACATTTTGTCCACAAGTTATTTTGATTCTGGGGAAGTAGAAGCAAACTCCTGTGAAATTGAATTTAACGTACATGTATATGAAACTGTAAACATCTTAAACTTAATATCTGACCCGTAACGTTCTGGTGACCTTACGGTCATTGGAACATCTAGGTATTCCAGGAATGGGACCAGCTTGACTCCCCTATCTAGAGTGGCTGGACCTCTGCTGAGGGAGGCTTTGGGAAGTGCCTTTTATGGGTATTAGTCAGGGAACTGACTTGGGATTGGATGAGGGAGAAAGCTGGTAAAAGAACCCACTTATCTGAAATACATTCATCAAGCTGACATATCATATTGCTGGCTTCCAAATGATTCTCAGGCATGACTGCATTACCGTTACTGGCAAAGGCCAGGGACGGTGTCTTGTGAACTGTCTTGAAGTCAAGCCAATTACCATTACCCCAAATAGTCTACTGTAGGCTTTAGCCATGACTTCTCCTTCTTAGTCAAAGCTGTCCCTAAATTGAAAAGAAATATAGATTCTATTAATATTTTTTCAATTAAAATTAAAATTCAGTTCAAGTGAACAAGTAACATGGCTGCTACTGGAATGGATTATTTTTTAGACGCACAAGAACCAAGTGACTCAGAGCTAAAGTGCCGTAGTTACTGCTTTCTGCCTCTCTCTGTCATGTTTAAAAATGTTTCTACAGAAAATTCAAATACACAATACCAGTTGGTTCACTACATAACAGCAAATTGAAACTTTAAACAAACATGTTCATTTGTTTAGAAGTAGCTATCTAGTTTAACATTATATTAGCTACTGTAGCAAAAGTAAACATTTAGTTTATAGATAACTTTAACTATAACTAATGGACGTTAAGGATAATTAGTTGATTTTCCCTAGATTATGAATGAAATAGCATTCCTGTCATAAAAAATGTTCACAAAAGCAGCATTTCTGTTTTGGAATGAGAGTTTTGGCAGATCTGTGTGAAACAAAAGAACAGTATATGAGCAAACCAGCCTCACTTCTCCTCACTTAGCCCCACAAAAGGCTTAGCAAGAGAAACAACTACTACAGTAGAAGATCACAGAGACTGAGTGACGTAACCGATTGAAATGCTATCAGCGGCTCCTGCTAACTGACTAGCAATTTCACACCTATTACAGCCAACCCACTTTGACGCCCTTCTCCGCAGCAACCCAAGTAGCTAGGTAGAACACAACTGAATGATCGAGGTCAACAACACCAATACAACAGCTTCACTTTGACCACCTCATGCAAGGCTTGAACACACAATCCTTTGACCACTCATCACAATGACAACTTTGAACCACAAAGCAAGAGAAACAAATATTTCAAAGGCTCAGAATGAGTGACGTAAATAATTTAAATGCTATCACTGCTTCCCGCTAACTGATTAGCCATTTCACATCTACAGTATAGT
Source organism: Umbra pygmaea (assembly GCA_016801145.1). Lineage (NCBI taxonomy): Eukaryota > Metazoa > Chordata > Actinopteri > Esociformes > Umbridae > Umbra > Umbra pygmaea. Next base: position 28,992 of record JACXGM010005345.1, on the reverse strand, counting down.
CATTAATACTATATGTGATAATGCCGCTGATTGGCTAGCTCATCCTCCTCATAAGGAAATTCCTCTATGAGGAAACTAAAAGCGTTTTTAGTTGTTTGAGGTATGGTTTGACCACAAATATAATGAGGGTTTGGGTATGTGTAAACAGAAGGGGTTCCTGTACCAATGCTTTGTGATTCTGGACTGCATCTTTCATTTTGTAGATTTCGGGGTTCTTAGATACAGTACATTTTCAGAATTTTCAAGCACTAACTGCATTTCATAATGTGCGAACCTTGTGTGCATACTTACTTTCCATCAGTTTTGTAAATGAATATAAAAGGGATAATTGCAATAACAAACTAATGTGTAAATAGCATGTTATATTCACTGGCTCCCACTGTGGTGTTAATGTCGTTAGTACTGTACGAGTGGACCAACTGTAAACTTGTAAATCGCTGAGTATGCCAACAGCCAGAAAGAAAATTAGGGGGAAATGGCTTGTCTAGTCTTGGTGCCATGCAGCTGATGGATGAGTACTAACTCGTGGTGTATTCAAATAGTTTTAGTGTAAAACCAGCAGGAGACATCTGGGTCATACTTGAGATGCTGATTCAGTACATGGTTTTCCTGACATATATACTAATCTACTCACAATGTGTGTTTGCATGTCTGATTGCATGTCTGAATGCCTCTGTTGATCCCTGGCTTACAGATGCTTCAACAGAACTAGCAAAAGGAACAGTGACTGGCCTATTGACCCAGTGAGCAGTAATTCACTCATGTTCACTGATCAAATGTTAGGCTGCTATCTGAATTTCAAGAATAAAGTATCATTCTGGTTGCAATTTTGTCTCCAAATTCGTTTGTCAGTTTCCTTCTGTTGGCTAGCCTAGAAATCAAGACGCACCCTAGCGGCAGCAAATATAATTTGCAGCTAGGGTCAGTCTAGCAACTCTCTGTTGACTTGCGAACTGGAAAAAACAAATTCTGGTCAGGCCTATCACAACGTGTATGGAGTCGGTGGGCGGACTTAACGTAATTACAGGAAAACAAAGAAATGGTTGCTGCTCCTGGCGAACAGCGGCCTTTTGAAACGGCTTTGGCCGCGACTCTGGTAGACTTGGAGTTAATCTTTTCTTTGCGAAAATAACAAGGAAGGGGACTGAAGTCATTCTTACAAAAGGAAGATGTGTTCAAAGTTTTGCCGATCAGACACTTCGTTGCTCTGGTTGGTTGTGGCGCTATCCTATTGCGTGCATTGGGAATTTGAAAGACAACCGTTTATCCCACCCCTCAGATTCAGCACTGCCAATGGTGAGTTCCCAGACCCAACATCTTTATGTGTGTCTCACTTGCCAGGCTATGTGTTGGCTATCAATAAGAAAGAAATACACTTCAGTCAAATGTACTATTTTTCAACCTTTTTCACAAGTCCTTTTGTATCTGTGGTGAATGAAAAGCAGTAAAATGTCAAGTGGTTGCAATTGACGCTGATTGATTTGTTCTTCAAGTGAACCGGGTAAACAAGCAAAACTGTATATGAATGCATAACGTAAACTTTCCATTACCGTTGCTACATTATGGTAATTTCTTGATATCTTCCCTGACACATATAAGCCTTGCAGGCTCAAATCATGCTAATTGAATTTGAAAATATTCCAGATGTAACGTCAATTTAACTTTGAAGTCATTTAGAAGAAACTGTTATCCAGACCTACTTACAGTAGTGAGTACCGCACATACTGTGGGAGTTGAACCCACATCGCTGAAATTGGAAGCACCATGTTCCATGAAGTAAGTTAGTGGGACACCATCTATGTATGGTGCAATAGTCTCCTCCACATTCATTGTAAGATTTGGTGCAATGTTAACTGAAGCAAGGGTGTATTCATTAGTGTCCATGTAATCATTAATAATACAGGAATCCAATGTTTATTCAAGATTTTAAACTTCCAATACATGATAGAATACAATTTACTCTATTGGCAAAAATACACATTTCCTGAGTGGAATCTCTGCACCATTCAGAGATTTAATCAAATTTGTAACATTATCAATAAGTGAAAATGTATTTAAAATGGTTTCCTGCTCTGTGTTATGTGCAGGATATGAAATGTTAAAATTTAAGGTAGGCTTTGATTAGATACATTGCATACGGATTGACCATAGCTGTCAGTATATTTTACTACCTTTATAAAGCTTCCTAAAGTGTCACCAGGGCCGGCCCCAAGAATAAGCAAACTAAGCGCCTGCTTGGGGCCCAGTAGCTACCTTTGTTTTAGTAAAAAGCTGAGTATTCCACCTACAGAAATGTGTCCACTCCAATGAATATTTGCTGTCGCTCTCCACCGCCCACCTATTACTGTTGCTATTTTTGTGTCAACCACTTAACTTGCTAATGAATGGTCAACTGATACATTTTCTCCAGAGGATCAGACGTTTTGCACCTTTTATAATTACTGTGGTTATTTTTGAACACTTGGTTATAAAAGCCAACTGACATTTACATTTATTCCTGAGGGATAGGTTCTGTATTTATGACATGCTGGTCATCTGAACGTTTGGATGTCTTGAAGAACGATCAGACCAAATGAGGCCCTGTGCTGTTCTAATCTCCATCCAGCACAACCAGAAGATTACGGACAAACTTTCTAGGGTATTTTACGGGCCACTGTACTTCAACATGTTATTGGAGGGTTTAGATACCTGTATAACCACTTGTGACAACTACTGATGTTAAAAGGGCTTAATAAAATACAACTGATTGAGTGTGATTAATGAATGTGATCAATTAGAGTTGAGTTCAACTCTGCAGGTGAATTCAGCATATGGTTGTTTATTGTGAGATTAGATTGCAAAAATGTAGTCGCCAATCGTCCAATTCAACCCATGTTTTGAGGCTATAGTGTTACATTTACTTGTTTTACAAACATGTCATTTACAAAAGCGCATGTGTAGTTAAGTAATGTTTGACAATTATTATAAGTTATTTATAAATCATGAATGTACAGTATATGTCATAAAAAACACCAACTGAACATGCTAGCTTTAGTGTTTATATGCATAGACAAATCACAGTGAGTAGCATCTTGAAGAACAGTCCAACAATTATACATTCATACAGTTTTTTTGGGTAAATATGTACCTACATGGCCTACCACTGTATATTCAGTTAATATTTCTATCTTTAGCTGTGTTATCTTTAGCTTGGAGCATGTGATCTAGCACTGATACAACATTGCTCTACATGGATCAAATGATAAATTCATTCCTCAAATGAAACGTCACCTCTCATCGTGACTTCGGCAATAAGATTCGGTTCTGATTCGATTCAATTATGACTGGTGGTGCCATCTGTGGTGCTGTGTTGCCAATTTAAGTACATGATATAAATTTCCATTTCATATCATGCTTTCCTTTTCAGTATACACATTTTGTGCTTCTAAACAAGAATAGGTAATCATTTATAGACAAAATGTTCAAATTTACAGGTGGACACCTGAAGTAAATTTGTTGCTTGCATTTCAAGTTGTGATAATTTAATTCCCACTGACCTTTTTTTGACAATGACACCAAACAATATTGAGAATGATGGTTGTCTGCTCATTGTAAACAATAAGCAACAGAGTGAAATTTAGTGTTAGCAAATGTATTGAGCTAGCTAATAACTTATATTTGATGAAGGACTATTCTGAATTCAAAAGCACTCTATAACACAATTAGTCTTGGATATATCATGTCCCAATTTCTAATCCTTAAGAATATATGAAGCCAGCCTTATTTCAAATGGATAGGGTTAGGGTTCAAGCATTGGTGTGCTGAGTTTATTGTTTGAGATAACCCTAAGAGTTCAGGACTTAAAAACAAAAGCAACCAAAATGATGTGGCCGTAGCCGAACCCATCGGTTTCTGGGACCCAATCAAAAAGATTTTATCCTTTTTTGAACTGAGAATTACTTGTCAGAGTCAGTCTTCATGTGGAGAAGAAACAAACTTCTACAGGCACGATGTAGTGTTTGCTGGAACAAGGATTTTGAGTAGCAGTTATGTCTACAATATGACATGAAAGTGTGATGTAACATTTAGCACACTGCTATTAAAGGCAGTCAATTAATTGGGGACTCGAGATGGCTCAGTGGTTAGGGAATCAGACTCGTACTCAGAAGGTTGCAGGTTTGGCTCTCCCAACAAATGTTGTTGTCCTTGAACAGAAACTTTACGTTGCTCCAGGGGGATGTCTACTTACTGTAAGTGGTTAAGAGTGTCTACTAAATTACACAAATGCAAATTAGTATTCAATGTATGCTTTTAAGAAGGTTACTGTATAAGCCATACTGAGGAAAACAACATAGCTAAGTGTCAGTCAAACCAAAGGATTGGAAAGGAAATACAGCATGGAGAAATGTTTATTGTGCCACCATAACATTTCATCAGGCTGCAATGATGAAAGGAATTATGGCCAATCAACACATCAAAACAGAGTCACCTCTAGCCTCTCTCTCACAGACCTGTCAGGTTTAGTGATGGATTGAATCAGTTAGAGAGCGTGATATGGGCTATATCATTTTTAAGACAGAAATTTCTGGAAGAACTTGAGGAGTATTATATATTGATTTATAACAAATTACATTGTAAGTTGGATATGATATTTCATGGGGTGATATTATATTACGATGAATGGAATTCAGTCATGTAGATGAGGAAAGGTCAGAGGTAAAGTTAGGGTATTTTTAAAAGGATCAAAGGGAAGCGATACCAGTGTAAAATAAGGCTGTGTGTTTAAATAATAATAGAAAGTAATTGTTTATGCAAATTAAATAAATGTCATACATGTACAATTATTCATTGTATTTCCATTGTTATGTATGATGGAACATGTGTTTTAGACTGTAAAATACAGCTCTGGAAAACATTCGGTGAACACTACATATTTTCCTTACGTTTTGAAAAGGTTTTTCAAAATATAAGAAAAGTTGGAGTGGTCACTTAAAATTTCCTAGAGCTGTATGTTATTATGTAATTTTACATTGTGAAAGTATGTCATTACCAAACTGTTAATCAAATTACATTTAGAGTTTTTTTTCTTTCTGGGAAGCCTAATATGTGTGCAGCAATCAGTAAGGTGTTGGTGGTTATCTGAGCTGTGCAGTCAAAGGTTAAATATTGAGTGAGAGCAGAGGCCAAGAGAGTTCTAAAATGGTTCTAAACTGGTGTTTGGGGAGGAGGAGCAAGAAGTGTGTGAGACTATACGGACACGCCTGCTCAACAAATTAATAACTCATGTGGTGCAGCTGAGAATCGCATGGGGATTAAAGGATTTGTTTCAGATTGCAGCTACAAGTAGAAACTTCAGCAATAATTAGAAACATGTCTGCAGAATTTGAGACTTGGTACAGTGTTTTCTAAATTATGATGTTTATATTTAGATTTTTTGTTATATAAAAAATGTACACTTTAAGGCTGTACATGTACAGTCGATTCTGCTCTAGATTTAGCTGTCCCCCACAAGTTTTGAATTGGCTACACTAGCTACTTCTCATCTCTTACCGCAGGACAGCAGTGCTCAACAATTGATAGCCAACATACTGTGTTTTTGCATTGCCAATGCTCCCCGATGAGCAGTAGACTGACACATTAAAATCCAGATGGTCAGTAACGTTACCACAATATAAAAAAATTTGACTGCTATTAAAGCTTACATATATTCAAGTAGGATGAAGGAAATTGACTATGTTAGCTACTGCCAGCACATTGTGATACAGTTGCCTGGTGAGTCAAGACTTCTGTGTCTGATGGGAAGCAACAGTCAGTAATAAGCACCTCAATACTACACCGTATCCCTAGTAATTCATACCGCCTTGTTGTTTTAAGTTAGCAAATTAGTATGTCAGGGATAGTGACATCCAGATGGTGACTATTTCTAAGTTATTACTCCCTCGGCTATTGAAATAAACATCACTTTCTTTAGTAAGCACATTAACTATCTATCTGGAAAGTGCTTGTCAGCACAAATGCACTGACTAACTTAACTCTTAGCATGCTTAGATGGTAAAATAACAGTAAACAGTTTCCGAGGGACCGTTTTGGCCATGCTTCTTAGCACACTGCCTGCTAAACCAGAAAGTTCTCACCAGCAATATTGTGCTTGGAAGAGAACGCAGTAATTGGCCAAAAAACTGCAATTGAGGTTACAGGCACCACACCTACCACAAGGAGTCACTATAGCACATATAGTCAAGACAGTCACTGTTGAACACCAACACCAACAATGCAGTCACCAGCCAACAACTCAGAATTGAGTTTGCAAGCACCTTGCACGCCACAAGGAGTCGCTAGAGTTAAACGAGGTAATGTGACTCGACAGACACTAACCCTGGCTCGTCTTGACTGAGTCATTTTGCACCTGCTAATGATGCTCATGGGCATAGTCTGTATGTTGGAGCCAGGATTTAAATTCCATTCAGGTAATGATTGCCAGTTCTTTGCATTTATGAAGCTCCCGTTAGCTAGTCAGTCTTTAGAACTGTCAATTTTAATAGTAAAAATAATCAATGTAGTGTGCACATACTGCAAGCATACCCAATGATCAGTGTTAACGAAAGATTGAGATTTTCCATCAGAGGAATAAAGAAAAAAATTTACAAGAAAAAACTCCCACAGATTTCGACTTTTCTTGGGTTTCTATCAGTGGGGTGATTTATGGTAACACGAGGTCAAAGTGTGTGTTAAAAAAAGAGGACAGATGGCTCCCCAGTTGAGAGGAAAGCAACCAACCGTATTAAAAGCTGCCATAGACACACAATACACTAAAAATTAAGCTTCATATTTTATAACAAGGTTAGAATCTTTCAATACCTGTCACTGCACCATGCATCATGACACACCCAACTTTTTACAGGGGAGCCGAGGTTGTGTAAGTCACTTTCAAAATTTTACTTAGAAAGTAACTCGATAGCAGTCATAAGTGGTAACCAGTATTATATCTTTGAATGACCCAAAATTACAAATTACAAAAAAATAAAATACTATTTGCATTTGTTATATCATGGTTGTGGCCTTGGTTTTAGGTCAGACTCTCTTAAATTGAACAAACTGAAAGTGGACCTGTTCAAGCATTGAAAAAAATATATGGTGTCAATGTTTTTTTTCGGAATAAAAATGTCTGTTTTTCTATTGTAAGAAGTTTTTAAAAAATCGGTAATGAACTAATAATAGGTTTTATGGTAAATTAACAGATTATGATTTTTTTTATTCCATATACTGTATATTTTATACTGCTCTTATTCTGAGCAACAAGAGTTATGCACTTTGACGAAGGTCACAACATTTTTTCCACAAGTCAGACCAGGGAATCGAACCACTACCCTTTGGTTACTTGTATTACATTCCACACACTAGGGCCCAACCCCTACTATACCATTAGCCAGATCAGCTGGATGGTGTCGTTGTGCATTAGGGTATATTTTTTTCCATTTTCCAAAACACATCAATCAGTCACGTAACCCAAAGAATCAGTGTGTGCATTCTACACATGCTAACTAATAATTTAACTGTTATGACGGCATATTCAGAAATAGACAGTGCTCCAATCCATTTGGTCGGGGTGTCAATTACATTTCTATTTCTGTATTTCAAACTGTAATGTATGTAATGGTACAAACGTTATGTTGTTGTTTTTGTTAGAGTATGTAGCTGTAGAGTATGTAGCTGAAAATGTGGCTAAACCGAAATATCCTTGAATTATGTAAAAAAAAGTTGACTAAATGCAATTTTTTTCTTTTTTTTAAGCAATGCATGCAGACCTGGTGCTTCGGAGGTGCTCGACAATTAAGAGCACCACCCAAAATATTGATGTTTATTTTTCTGGCATACTTTATGCATTGGCCTGAAATTTTAAACAAATCACCTGATTTCTAAGGCATAATGTATATAGCTCTACATCCCACATGATTGCATCACCCGATTAGCTCATCACATGATTTTTTTCACCCTGGCGTCATACACCAATAGTAATGATCTGGATCAAATTTAAGTTGTGCTTGCAGTGACTAGACTGAGGTCATTGAAGTTAGACCCCCTGTTGAAATAAAGATTGCTCTCTCAGCAAACTAGTCCCTAAAACCACTCCTGCCATCTGTTCCTCTTTCCATCTTTTGCCATGACATACTGTAAGCACTAACATCTTTTGCCATGACATACTGTAGCACTAACATCTTTTGCCATGACATACTGTAGCACTAACATCTTTTGTCACTGATTCCAAATATTTGGATTAGGTTGTTGCTAACTGGAACCATTTTCCTTGCCATCTAGTTCATGAGACTTAGCTGAATGACAATGTTAAAAATTAAATCAGTGTAAATGCTCTGGGATTAAATGTGTACTAAATCATGTGTTAAGTGCAGTATGCATTAGCCATACATTTGTTCAAAGCAATTCATTTTTGTAAATTTATCAAGACAACATTTAATTATTTTCTGTGAAGGATTTTGGGATGCTTTACACTCATTTTCACTTTTGAACTTTTATGGCGTTTTCTATAAAGTAGTCTTCTGCTAACCCTATAGTTCCTAAATGGCGATTTACATAATTACAGATTATTTGAGAATCCATGACTAATACTGCAACAACAGAATACACAGTGTTTGCAATTTTTTTATGTAAACTATCAGATAGAAAAAAATATATATTAAAATGCATTCAAATGTATAGAATAACTTTTCACTGTAATACATTGTATGAATTGTTTCAAAGGAATGATCCTACAGGTGCGTACCTGCATCAGACATGATTATCCCAGTGGCTGTCCAAATGCCTTCTCCTCTTGGATAGAAGTCTTAAGGCTTTCTGTGCTTAATCCTTTTATTGGTCTCTCTCTCTCACTTAAGTACTCCCCCCCCCCCATGGAGGGGGGTGGAGAGGGATAGGTTATTTGAAACCAAAGAGGTTCCAAGGAAATGAAGCAGGAGCGCTGGCTTGATATGGCTGGAGGGGGATACAGGAGTGTGAAAAATGAAGAGAGTGGTGAAAGAGGTTACAAGCTTTTACCATGAGGCTGATGGATAAATGAATAATATAGTCGCCATGTTGGAGGCAGGACTATGCTATAAGATTAGTGACAGCTTTCCCAACTCTTAGACTTGCACCTGGCTGGCTCGGTAACTCGTGGATGTGTCTTCTGCCCCAATCATCACCCGGCACTCCGCTGGCAAGAATGCCTTGGGCTTATGCTTAATTAAAGATTTTCTGGCTTAGTTTCTTTCCCCATTTTGTAGATGATTACATTTTTCTTAAAATTACATGCTATAATATAATTATATTGTTTTTAATTCAGTGTAATTATATTGATCACATTTATTTAGTTGTGATAACTTTGAAATATCATGTTTGAAAAAAAAGTTTAATTCCTGAGTTTACTGTCACTTTAAACTAACTGCACATGTGTAATCTATTTATTTAATAAAGATGTATTTTATGTCAGAATGACGGGTGTCTGGGTTATACAATATTTCCGTAGCCTAACTACAGATATGATCCTTCTGTAGATAGTTGTTGAGCATTTGGTTTCTTAAAGATGCAGTCAGTGATATAATATTTAAACCTCCCATTATGGCCTTTATATGTAATATGGTATTTATATGCACATGATCTCTGTGGAATCTCTCTAGAATCATTGTCATAACTCAGTTAGCTACAATTCCAAGCTTAGGTGACATGGTTTTGATCACATGGGACACAAAGCATCACATAAACAAAAATACATGACATCCAGTAGTACATACTTTTGAGGACTGTTTTTAGCTCAATTACACCACATACATGTATACAATCAGCCACCAAAATCAAGGACTGCATGATTAATTGAGCCGTTGAAGAATAAATGCAATGGCCCATAGCCAAAGCACACCTTTATTGTTTATAGAATGGCACAAATATATTTGGTTGCTGTGTTTTGTTAATTCATATTATTAGTGTAATGCATAATTAGCATGCTAATTTGGAAAGTTTTTTTAATAAGTATTATACTTAAAAAGAGTATTATAGTTTCTGTAATCTTTTGAACATATACGGCTAAAAAAGGGAACACGCCATCATCACAGTATAACACCAAGTCAATAAAACATCAGGGATATGAATCTGTCCATTTAGGAAGCATACATGATTGTGAATGTCACCTGTTTTGGTGCAAATGAAAGGGTCAACAGGTGCACTGGAGGCAACAGCAAGACAACCCCCAAAAAGGAAATGGTTTTGCAGGTAGTGGCCAATGACATTTGCTCTCTCCTTATCCTTACTGACTGAATCTTCTGTTGCTAGTGTCATTGTCGTTACTGGTAGGATGAGGTGGAAACTGCAGGACATTCAAGTTGCACAGGTAGTCCAGCTCCTCCAGGATGTCACATCCATATTGTGTCTCGCAGTACAGTCTCAAGAGCATGGAGGAAGTACAAGTTACACAAGTAAATCTGGACAGGGCTGTAGAAGGGGACCAACCCAGCAGCAGGACAAATATTTGCTCCTTTGTGCGAGGAGGAACAGGAGGAGCACTCCAAAATGACGTCCAGCAGGCTACTGGTGTGCATGTTTCTGACCAAACAGTCAGAAACAGACTTTATGAGAGTGGTATGGGGGCCTGATGTCTTCTAGTGGGACCTGTGCTCACTGCTCTGCACCGTGCAGCTCAATTTGCATTCGCCGGAGAACACCAGAATTATCAGGTCCGCCATTGGCACCCTGTTCTCTTCACATATGAGAGCAGGTACTCACTTAGCATGTGATACACTTCAGTCTGGGGAAACCACATTGAAAGCTATGCTGCCTGCCGGTTTGGCGGTGGGTCAATGATGGTCTGGCGAGGCATCAGGAATGCCGACAGGAATCCCTGGGCCCGGGACACAACTCAACAAATATATGACTGTGCAAAAACAAAATTTGTCCCCCCGTCAGCATCCTTGTTAGGCATATCATTAAAGGGTCGCACAGACATCCATGTGCTAGCCAATGGTACCCTGACTTCTGTTAGGTACCAGGATGAAATCCTCAGACCCATCGTTAGACCTTATGCAGTGCAGTGGGCCCTGGGTTCCTCCTGATGCAGGACAATGCCCGAGTGTGGCCAGAGTGTGTAGGCAGTTCCTGGATGACGAAGGCATTGATGGCATTGACTGGCCCTTACGTTCTCCAAACCTGTATCCAATTGAGAATCTCTGGGACGTTATGTATCAGTGCATCCAACATAGTACCACCATCAACAAGAAACTACGAGTTTCCCTAGGACACCATCCTGTCTCATCAAGAGCATGCACAGTCATTGTCAGGAGTGCATACAGGCACATGGGGGGTTATAGACACTACTGAGTCACATTATGAGTTGCCATGATGAAATTCACACAGTTGGAACTGCCTGTGATTTCAACTGTTTACTTAGATTTTCAGTGTGAGTTTGAATCCAGCCTTTAATCGTTTGGTGATTTTGGTTTCGATTGACCGTTGTTATGTCATTTTGCTCTAAAAAAATTATACAATGTACAGTCAAGATTTTAAAATGTAATATGTTTCGTTCATCGAGGCCCGATGTGTGATTTCAGTATTTCCTTAATTCTTTTGAGCAGTGTATTTAAAATGTGCATTCCAACATTTATTTAATCTGCAGATTAATAGCTTTTTCTTGCCAAGTCTTTATAATTGTTGCATATCATGTATCTACTTTTCTTCATTGTATAAATTGGCAAGTGGCAAAAACAAAGCTTGCAAGGTTTGAGGCAAAATATAGTAGGAGGTCATGCAGATGACTATTTACAGTATCATAGATAATGGTCAACACTGCATAACACCCAGAATGGATACTATTGGATATGACAAGTTTTGCCAGTTTCCTCTTTTTGTTTTGTTAAATTTTAGTCCTGAAAGTATGTCTTTGTTTCTCCTCGTTATCGCCTCCTCAGTTAGCAGAGTGAAACTGGCTCAACAGTCATTGTAGAAACAGGCCCCTGCTGGTTTTGTCTTGTGTAAATCTGTGAAAGCCATATGTGTGGCCAGTCTAGACAAACTACCAAGAGATATAGTTGCAGACAGGGCTAGAATGCACTGCAGGGGATATGAGCAAGACAGAGCGAGGTACTTGATACCATTTGTCCAACAGGCTTAGATGCGAGTGGGGTCAGTCAGTCACATCCCAAAGGCCACGCTGGCTAATACAAACCTACTCCTAAGGGAATTTTCACAGCCATATTGCCAGATATAAACTTAATACAGGCTTCATCCTGTCACCTGTTGCCTGAATGTATTCATTAAAATGTCAACCATGAGGCATAACTGAATGCCCACATCCATGTCACAATCCAAGTGCTACTAATGACAGTTTATTGACACTTCCATCAGAAGCTCGATTGTGAGTGTTGAAAAATGTCCTCATATTTACAAATAACACCCTCTTAAAAATGTTACTTAGTGCTCACAAATGAATGCAATTATATATACACCTGAGCTTTATAAGGCGCTAATTAGAATAGCTGAAAGAAGCTACATACTCTGAAGATAAGGACATGCTCAGAATAACCCAGAACTTTAAAGCGACAACACTATTTATCTTACTCCTTCATTATATTTAGGATGGTAAAATGAATATATTTACTGTATAATTAGTTTAATTAAATACCATGTATGGAAACAGGTCTTTAGATTTCACTGAAGTGAATAAAGAAACTTGATAACAAGTGTTTATGCTAAATTGTGCTATTGTGCAGTAGCAGCAAGGGAAATTGTTTGGTGTTAATAGTTCGAAAATATACATTTTGCATAGATACAACATTCTCTCCAGGCATGGTTTACTTAAAGGCATTAATAGAGGGTCTAGAGCAGGGGTGGGCAATCATTTTTGCTTGAGGGCCACATTGAGTTTTTAAAACGAAGTGCCACATACTATACATGTAGCTATGCATAAACAAATAGGATATACAGTAGTAAATATTATTTCTTCTAATTATCTACCGTACTTCGCCCCCCCATTCAAGAGGGTATTCAAAAGTGTACATCAAAAACTTTATCTGACCTGGATCATTGGTTTTCAACAACATCTCAGTCTATAACTTGATAAATGCTATTATCTTGAACTTTTATTCTTGATTTCTCTAAATGTATCAGGTAGTTTTCAAATTCCATGTTTAGAATGGCTAGTTCTTGGGCCGCAGAAATCACGCAAAACTAACTAGCGTCTCTCCATTCTACAAAAAGTCGAACAAATTTAATATAGACTATGAGAACAAGTCTCAACTTCATGTAATTTCCCTGTACTGTCCTGCATGCATACAGATTCAGGGTACAGACAACAGGATAGACCCACCGTATTTTCATTTAAATACAATATGTTTTTTTCCCTCACAATTTGTCATTTCCAATTCCCCCGTACGTCTTGTCTTATGGGCAGTCTCTAAGCAGGTGCAGGAGGGTCAAAGATCGATGACATGCTTCCTCTGGGAAGATACAGTGAATAGGGTCTGTAGTTTCTAGAGCTCTGGACAGGCTTAGGATAGGAACCAGGCCTACTAGAACCAGGTAGGAATGGTTGTGTCCAACTGATGATGGCAGGGTGTGAACTTGGGCATTGGGGAAACAGGATAAGGTGTAGCTTATAGGGGAGGTGCTATCGGATTTTATTGTGCATATTGTGTGTGTATACAGAGCAGGAAGTTCAATATTACTGGACATCCGGATCCAAGGTGAGCCACCAGTATTTTTCATATTTCTGATGGTGGACGAAATGCTAGGGTGTCCTGTGACCAGTGTCATATGTGCTCAGGGTAACAGGCAATCATGGACCTCTGTGGGAAGATAGAAATGATTGGAGAGAACAGTGAGAGTGACTGAGCACCTGCCTTGGTGTTCTGGGAGCCTGGGCGATACGATAAATTGTAATCAAACCTGATAAAGAACATGGCCCACCAGGCTTGCTGTGGATTCAGTCTCCTCGCTGCTCCCTTGAATTCCAGGTTGCATTTATCCATTTAATCTACAAAGGGGTATTTAGTGCCGTCCAGTCAGTGAGAGCAAGGACATTCCCCACACGATAATTTCTCTCTGTGGACGACAACTTCCTGGAATCAAAGTCACGTGTGGAGTTTGTTGCTAAGACAGCAGGGCTTCAATATTGGCCTCCAACACTTCCAACACAAAAGGTGAACTTCAATCAGGGGGTTTCAGAGGCAGAAGAGAATCTGTCTTTAGGCACCAGAAAGCCATGTTTGTCCAACAAGAATGCCATCTGTAGATCACAATGCTCTGTTTGTATGACTGGCAGAAGAGCACTGTCCAAACATTCCACAGAACTGAATCCCAGAGACCGTGACAGACACCCTTCCAGCAGGAAATTGTGTGGTTATGGAATTGAAGCCAGGATAATAAAGAACAAAAAGGTTTAACAGGGTTTTAATTACAGAACGATGAGACGCACTCCTGGTGTGAGTGGTTAACCATAACAGAAAGAGGGCGGTAATGTGAGGGACTGTTTCTGCTGCTAGATTACGGGGATTTGAATTGATGCATGTATCATAAAGAAAAGATTATCTATGCAAAATACTAAATCTGATCCACCCTCTACAAAAAATAGTGAGGGAGTTAGGGTGATGTTTAGCAGGAAGGGGTTGAAGGGTTTTATGAGCAGAGAGAAGGGCAGAAGTTCAATGGCGATTTGTGATGGGGTGTGAATTTCAGTTACTCTCAGCTCCCTTCTATGCCTTCTCTTGTGTAGAGGACATTGCACCAGTGTAACAGTGAGGGCTGGCGTTAACAGAACTGAGAAAATATATTTTCATTTCCATGTTTCCTTTGTGATTCACATCAGTGCATTGCATGAGGTTTTGTGTTTAAAATGTTGTATTATCCCTTTAAGGAATATGACACCTCTCTCTAGGTTGGGCATTTGCTAAGATAGGGGTAAGGTTAGGCTGGTAACTTGTAGACCTGTTGATTAATGATTGCATTCAGCCGTTAGTTAGTTAAGCTTCCTGTATATAAATGCTGCCAAACAAGAGAGGTTTCGGTCGTTGATTTATGTTACGTTGTGTGAGAGGGCTGTCCGGGTGCATCTTCATGTTACGGTAATTTGTAAAAAGTGGTCGCTGGAGTTTGGAAGTTAATGCGTACACTCTGTACTTGTGTGTTAGCGATCAGTGTCCCTGCCACTGAAAAAGCACGTAAAGCTATATAAGTATACTTGTTGTGCACTCGCTCCAACCAGTTGTTGGAGTTTGGAAGTTAATGCGTACGCTCTGTACTTGTGTGTTAGCTATCAGGGTCGGTGCCAATGAAAGAGCACGTTAAGCTATATAAGTATACCCGCTGTGCACTCGCTCAAACCAGTTCTTGGAGTTTGGAAGTTAATGCGTACACTCTGTACTTGTGTGTTAGCTATCAGTGTCGGTGTCAATCAAAGAGCACGTTAAGCTATATAAGTATACCCGTTATGCACTCGCTCCAGTGGTTCCCTGCAACTGTTAATCTGTGTATGTCTCTGTATTGTCTACTCATAAAATACAATAAAATCACCATCCATTTTGTCATCTACCATCTACCCACCTGGGTCTCTCTCCTTCAACCACACCACATGTGAAAACCAGTATGTGCTCCTCCTGGCCACAATAAATTCACAATCCAAGACATAGGTGGCACTGGCTCTCCGTAGTGGGCAGATGCACAGATCCCACCTCCATGGGTTCTTTGTCAGTGATGGATGGTACAGGAACCATAGGCAAACACCAAAGTGGGCGTCTGCATGCCCTGTAAAGATTGTCCAGACAATGGGTCATACCGATGAACTGATTTATGGTAAGATATCTATCCCAGCAGGCCAGTCCTTTCTGAACATTCTCTCTCAACCTGCTGTGCAACAAGGTAATAAAGGCTGGTTCGTTCCAACTGCTGGCTGCAGCTGTTGTCCAGAAATAAATATTTGTAAGGTGGCAGCAGAATCTGTTGCAATAGGCCCTGGATACCACCTCTGTGGTGGTTTTCAGATCAGCCAGGTGATGATGGTGTTCCTTAAGGAGTAATCCATGTTCTCTCATGACAAATGTTCCGTGGAACTCACAGCTTCTATGTTGTCATTGTGTCATTGTTTGTAGAATGATGGATAGTAATCAGTTGAGCAGTTCAACAGATTTTAATGATTACAAATATATTAGGTACAGCCAAAAACACATGAAAATAAATAAGGAGAATTGTGCCATTGAGTATGACTACAAATGCTACAGTAATGAAGAGCAATTCACTAACTTTGAAACATAGGAAAGTCAGTAACACACACAAAAACAATGCACAACAATGAAAAGAGGAATAATGCGAGCAGTATATATGACAAAGGGGTCGTAACATTCTTTTGGTTCGGGTAGAGAATGCAGAATGAATTAGAGACCAAAACATAGAAAACATTATTTATACAAGGCATTGCTTAAGATGTAAACTCATGCAAATTAATAAAAAACAAAAAACATGAAGGACACAAGAATTAATGTAGTCCAGGAGGTAAGCAACAACACTGAACAACAAAGATTTTGCTTCTTTCAAAACGTCATATTTTAGGTATAGTCATATTTTGCTCATATTATAGATGCTTTGTGTAGCTCAGGCATGTCCAGGCATGCACTCAGGGCAGGTTGCATTTACATTTGTCTGTGCATGCTTAGGCTGGATGGATGCTGCCTGGAAAGGCTATAAAAGCAGCATGTATGCACAGATGTTACATTCGTATCAGTTTGTATGTATTTAAATGTAAATTATTTCATGGCGTAGCATTGTCTATGTAAGCTATGAAACAAGTAAGCCAGTTATGGACTATAGGAGGATTGGTGACAGCAGAAATGTCTCTGCAATGTCGAGTGATCAGGTGGACCACGACGCGGTCACTGGTAAGGTGGGCCACGGCCTACCGGTGTATATGTATTTTGATGACCACAATATATCCTATCGTTTGATGGTACCAAGGGTATCACTGGTGGTTCTCTCATAGGTCACACAACCACTATTTATTTTATACATTAATCTAAGTTATTGTTAAAAAGACTCAAGAAGTAATAATATGGTTGAAATCTATCAAGTTTACTAAATGACAAAACGGAGAGAACAAAAGATCTTTAAGAGAGAGAGAGGGAGTCTCATATCCAGGGCTTCCAATGCTTTTTGCAATGCGCTTGTACATAATGGTATCGCATTATGCTACTGTCTTTGTCTTTCTAGCAGAATGTTCAAGTACATTCTCACAGGTGATAAACAACATTCTCTCTCCTATCTCTGTTCCTTCTCTCTCAAATTATCATGTCTCTGTTTCTTCATTCTCTGTTTGTCTTACCTCTTTTACTCCTCTGTCCTCATCTCCTCCATCTCCCTCCTCTCTATATCTCCTCTCTCTGTGCTCTCAGCATCATTGTCTGTCTCACCTCTGTATGTAAAATGAAGTTAAAATGGAGAAAAGACAGTTTAGCACACAACATCCTGTCAAGTAGCCAGTCACATTATAAGGCCTATAGATTAACCCTTTCAGACAAAGCATTAAAATAAATTATTTTGCATTCATTCAATGTTTAGGTATCCAGTCTGTGTGCTATAGCCTATCTACTCCTTTAGGTTAATTGACTTAATACCATTTTGAGAAGGGGGAGTGGGGACTCCCCTGTCAATCAATTCAAGTGGTAGCAGTCATGGTAAACTAACCCAATTATTTCTCTAAGGACTTTATTATGTCTGGGATTTGAAGCCATGTAGGATCATCAACAATTAGTTATGAAGACATTGTACTCTAGATTGTGTTTTATTGGTGAGCTAATTATGATAAATTAAACTCTATTTCAGGCTACACCACAAACGCGGTTGGTTAATATTATTATAACATTAACTAGCTGACTAGCAAATGGAGCTTGTTGTCACTAACTTTCAGTGGCGTAAATGCCAGGGAATGCATGAAATTACATCCAGTTATTTATCTGACAATATTTCCTGAATTTTACTTGTAATATGGGCTTATGGGAAAAGGTAGAGGCGACTTGCAACTTCGTGTCTGAAAGGGCTAACCTAATCAACACCGTGGATTGCTGAGTCAGTGGCATGAATCTATCGTAAACCAAATTGACCTAAAAAACTACTGTTTTCCGAGCTCAGTCACTTTAGCCTTGTAGCCGAGGCTGTTTGCTGGCATTAGGAGGAGGGCTGCTGTCTTGACGGTGCTTAAAAAACTGGCAGATATCTATTTTTAAAATCCATTCATTACATGAGGCGCAATTTAGTGTAGGCTGGGGGCGGAGCGCTGTGTCGTGACGACATCTCCTCATTTTCAATACCAAAATGCAGTGAAATATGGATAGACTTCGTCTTAGGTTTAACAACCTGTGAAACTAATAATGAGCAATATGAAACTAAAATGACATAAGCTTATTTTAGAATGGCTTAGGAACAATTGGCTATTTAGTGGTGGCTAAATATTATTTAGAAAGCATAATTTAGAGGTGGAAAAAAACAAATTGTTTAAATGTTTCCAAGCCAATTAAAAAAAACAATGACAAAGTCACTGGTTATTTAGGCTCGCCTTTACCTGGTCATAGGTTTTAATTAAAAACTTTGCAAAACGGTTGAACGCAGCCTTGTACTTTTACTTTGTACTATTTCCAATGCTGAAAATTTGACACAATGTGTTAGAGCAGTGGTCCTCAAACCCTTCCATGGAGGGCCTAGTGTATGCAGGTTTTTGCTTTTACCTTGTACAAGCCTGATGGAGTAGCTCACTAATTGGTTAGTATCTCCCCTCACCTGGCAGTCTAGGTCCTAATTATACTCAAATTTAAGGGAAACACCAAAAACCAGCATACACTAGGCCCTCCATGGAAGGGTTTGAGGACAACTGTGTTAGAGCAATATTAACAAATTAAATGTACCCTTATTAATAGTTTTAAGAATAGTAATTTGTTTATGTCTCATTGGGGGGAAATGCCTGGCACGAGTAGGTGCCTCTCTCCCCTCCGAACACCTAAACGCGCGTCTATTTCACTTCAAACACTTGCTTTATTCGCGCGTCCTACTCACTTTGGACAAGCGAGTGGATGAAAATTTTCAAGCGAACAACTAGACTCGATAGAAGCGAATTTCACGCTCAATTAGCGTTCGGTCTGAACGTAGCATGAAACCTACCTTCATGCGCAATACGCGAGCGGTGCACGATGGTCGACTGACAACGAGATTAAGCAGCTGAACAAGAATACGGCCGTGTTCCGATTGTTCTCATCACAGCTCCGCCGAGACAAAATAGATATGCCATTTAAATAATCTTTCATTTATTGTTAGAAATATCATGTTTTCAAAAGCATCACTTTCATCAAATTTTATGTGACATATTTCCAGTAGGCAACTGACTGCAAGCAGGCATATCCGAGCAGGCTTATGTGCCGGAGCTGAGCCGAGAGCTCCGGCCCAATTTAACCACTGATTACCGATGTAAAGAGTGGTTGCCTGCTATTCACTGGTTGCCTGCTATTCGAATCCTGAATTATGACGAAAATACACCGCCAAGTAAGTACCTTAAACCGTGTGTTTGTAGCCAGCATTTTATGCCGGAAAATTTCAAAAAGGACGTGCAGAGTGAACTGATGGGCACACCACCACAAAATATTTTGAAGCCGCATGCTGTTCCATCCGTTTTCCAATGGGCTCCAAAAAGAACTGCTGCTGAACCATAATGTTTGACCTCCCAGCCACTAGAGAAACAACAATGTGATGAGAAAATTACAACAATATTTGATATTGAAATATAAATGACATTTGTTGCATTTCATCAAACATTTGAAAATAATGGCAGTCTACTGAAAACTTTGGTTAATAAACCTATGCCATCGCTAGATTGTGGAATGCTATAAAGACTGCGTTACATTTATTATGTCCAATTGAATATAGGAACTTGGTAAATTAAAGTTTTGTTAGAGTCCAACATACAGTATGTATAATAAACAAACTACAGTATATATGCATATTCCAAAACTTATCATATTTCAGTACCCCTGCCCTAAATATATTTTTCTATTATTACAGGTTGAACTTGATGCAACTCTTCAGACATTGTCTGATTTGCGGCAGTGAAATTGATGAAAAAGTTTCATACAGAAAATGTGGGCCGTAAACATGCCCTCAGTGCTGCAGGTAAAATTTTGTTAAGAGTTATTTCAATCAACAACAAATTACAGCCTTATAATTTAGATAACTGTTTGAAAGAAAGTTAAAACTACATTATAATATTTGAATACTATAATGTTTGAAAGGCTGACCATTTACATGTTAATTATAGAGAGGTGTACAACCGCTGTCTTTGGACAGCGAAAACATACAGTATAGTCAATATTCAGTTATGTATTACGTATACTTTTTTATTCTTCAAAAAGTTATAACAACAACTTTTGGAAGTATGATGTTATCATGCATTTATTAAACCATATTAAATATTTTTGTAAACTTTTATTTCAGGGCATCCCATTTTCAAACGTGTGTTCTGAAAATGTTCCAAGAAATGGGTTGTAAAAAGTCAGTTGCCCTCATTTACCAAACGTGCGTAGAAACCAGTGTATATCTGAGCGCAGAAATCATCTTACGACAAGACTCACGTGTTACAAAACATTCGTATCATTCCAATTCCAGCATACGAATTAACGGGCGTTGATAAATCAGACTGAAATCAGATTTATCAACGCCCGTTAATTCGTATGCTGGAATTGGTTGAAATCCATCGTAATTTAAATATCACGCCCACATTTATGCACGGATTAGAGGCCTCGCCCTTAGAATTTACGACATGGATAAGCGAAATCCAGCAAAGAAAAGGAATTTCTCAGAGATAAAAAGAAACGCTCAGGTCTCAAGTGCAGTTGACTGAGGTTACTGCTACAGTCACTGAAAACTTTTCACGAGAACCTGAAGTGCATTTCAAATGAATTAATTATTTTTTGATCTGAGTTTTCTAGGCAGGCAGAGCAGAAAAAAATAAATTAGATCTCATACAAAGCTTATTTGATGGTATTATAAGCCCTTTACCAAAAAGTGGCCCGTTTTAGCTGACTTCACCCTAGCTTTTCTTACACTTCACCCTAGCTTTCTTAGCACTTACTAAATTAGAAGCGCAGAATAAGATCCTTTCTCCTTCGTAGAGCCCAATGGCGGTTGTTGTGGCCACTGATCTTCATTGAATGGCACCAATCTCCAGCGCAATATTGTGGAGAACCCCGCATGCCATAATGTGCGCACTGTGCGCACTGTTGAACCTGCGCTCCTGTTTGTTTGGGGATTTGCAGTGCGCCCTGTAACCTTGTTCCAACGCTGTTTTGTTGCAGTTTAAAAAATAGTATAAAATAGTGTCCCACCTGGCCACCGGCTACCATATTCAGAACAAACATCTTGGCATCACATATGATCTGAACGTTGATTGAATTAAAGTTTTTGCGATAAATGCGTAACCATTCATGGATGGTGGCTACAAACGCAGTACAATCAATTTCCCGATTCGCCCCAATTGGAAACCCAGCAATCTCATAAAATTGTCTTTTAATCATAGTTTGAATATGCCAGAAAGGGACTTCATAGCCGCCAAAAATGCTGGCATACTTCGACAATTGTTGGCTGCGATATACCAGAACTGTCCCTGATCTCCCGCTGAAAGATCCCAATGTAGAGAGCGCGCATTTAGGTCCTCTAGATCTGCCATCGCTTCGACTACAGGACTGCCAAAGCGCTTGTTTAAATAACATATATAAATATATATTATTTGATTGAAATTGTTGTTTGCCTAATTTCAGCCCTCAAGTTCTGGGCCACCCCGAAGTGAAAGGGAAAACAAATAACACACTTAGCAATGTGATGTATACAATTATTTCGTAATTCTGAAATGTCATTTGAAATATGGGGTAGTTGCGATGCAGACACATTCATCATTGATTGCTCGTTCAACAATTCAGTAAACCGGGTGGGTATACCATGAACACCGCTAGTCACACTATAGAATTTGCGTACACGAAGTCAGACCAGACGTTAGATTTTATCGCAGCCTACGATCACTTCAAATTGATAAATCTCTTGCTTCGCGTAGGAATCGGCGTACGCCCGTCGTACGCCTGTTTTAGTTCATACGCACATTTCATAAATGAGGGCCATTATGAGCCAGGCACTGCAAACCTCAGAATGAAGTTGGTCGAACCTGTCCTGAAAAGCAGACTGGACCCCATGACCGCACCAGCCCAGCCCATCCAGCCTGCTTTTTTTAAGAACATTTCTCCTATACCAAAGCCTACAGGACAGGAGGCACTAACCAAGCACATGTCACATTTCAAGTCAAGCACATGAGTGGTGTTGGATATTGACACGGCTACCAAATTACACTTACTGCCATGCAGAGAATTCCCAAACTACTGTAATGTCCCCAAGACCACTTGGCCTGATGAATGCTTCTTGTCTCTATGTCACTGCTGTCGATAGAACACAATTCCACAAAGCTAAGTATCGTGTACCAGACTGTTTACTCCTTTGCAGTTTTAAACTGTTTTACATTTAGCTGTTTTTTAAAATAAACTTTTGCATTGCTCTGTAACGCATACATCATATGTATGTTTGAAATACTGAATACATATACCTGTTTGCTAAATGTCGATATCAATCAATCAATCAAATCAATCAATCAAAAAATATAATGTATATCCTGCACTTAGCAATAAATATATGTATACCTGTTCATATATCGGTCATTGTTGAACATAGAGATACTAAAGCTAAGGCATGTCCATTTTAATGTTTCAGAGGTACATCCTAGGAGGACCAATACTTTTCGACTGGGCTTGAGGACCACATGGCTGGATGATTCCTTCCTGTCCCTGTCCTGAGTCACTGCTCTTGATTGAACACACTTGCGTGAAGCTAGGTATCATGTACCCAACTGTTTAGTCCTTAGCACACCCCTCATTGATGTCCTCCTGCACCCTTGACTGTTTGCACACATGTACATACACAGGGCCCTCCACTCACAAACAGGCATACTCTGTCTCAGACTACAGATGTTATACTGTAAAAAGTTTGTGTCTGGCCACTTGTGTCTTTTTGAGTCCAAAGTAACGTTTCCCTGATTTATGTTACGTGAGGATGACAGACAGGTATATAATTATTATATCAATCAGAGTTGGATATAGAGATACTAAAGCTAAGGCATGTCCTTTATAATGTTACCATTCGACTGGGCTTTAGGACCACGTAGCCAGATGACTCCTTCCTGTCTGTGTCATGGTGGCCACTGCTGTCGGTAAACATTTCTGTAGACTTCAGTTGTACTTCTTCAGACCGCATTGTCCCTTCCCAAGACCACCAAACTGTGTTGATGCAACTAAAATCTGTGCTCATCTTCCACCCATACTAAATCTAAATTTACAGTCACTAATTCAACAAACAATGGTGCCTTGCTGCCATAGGCCATGTACCTTTTAGATTCACTAGACAGTACAGCTAGAAGAGGACTGGCCACCGCCTTGAGTAACTCTATGGAATATATCAAATAATTTGGTGATGCCTTTATAAAAAATAGTATAGATTGTAACACAGACAATGTTGTGGTCTCCTTTTTTTTAATACTTAATTTGTTTGCAGTATGTTTATATTTATACGAGGTAAAGTGTGTTTGATTTTAATTATATTCCTGGATGACAACTGTCACAATATACTTTGTTGTGATAACACTAACATTTTTTGATTGTTTACCATATGTGCATGTGATGGAATCAGGCTAATCAAGGGACTTCAAAAAACCCACAGCCCACTAATTGTTGTACACTTGAGTGTTGTACATAGATGTATTAATATTCCACTTGATCATCAACAAGAATTAATTCTGTTTTGGGTAAAATTTTACATGTATAAATCTGTAAATAAACAATTATCACACATATTTTTAAGCACTGCAGCATAACATTTCAACTCTAATACACAGTTTCTGTACAAAGGGCATCTACAACTGTTGTGTTGGAGAGCAACTATCCTGTTTCCACTCCAACCTTGATTTATAGTAATAATAGTCAAATAATTAGCTGTTAATGAACTCAATGAATCTAAATTATCAGGGGTTGAAGTGAAAACCGATTTAACGGTAGCTCTCGACGATGAACAAGGTGGGACACCACTGCTATCAAGACCATAAGCATGAAGTGGCCATGGGGGGGTCTTTACATATATTATCAATATATTGGTGGTGACATTTTGAGCATATTTAAATATTGGAGGGGGAGTGTCCCATCCAACATACAATATGATTACAGCCTTGACTGCTATACAATGTGTTCACACAGACAATAATGAGTGCACCAAAGGTTAGATATTTCTATTCGTTTCAATCAAAGTTATGATGACATTGGTCATTTTTCTTTATCAAGGATTAAAATGTCATTCAAAAAAAGCTCATATTTAAACATTTATTAAAATATCTACATGATAAAAGTGTTTACAATTCATCAAATAGATCATCTGCCTCACAAAATCCTTTGTATTCACCATCAAGAGATGGGTATTTGACTCTAATGAATCCGACCACACAGGCAGGTAAAAGACTCTGTTACCTTTTCCAAATATTTTGCCTCGTAGCATCCACTCCAAAAAGAAATGGTATGCTGCCACTCAATGATTGCCTGGAATACAAAAAGAGGCAGTTTGGTAGGATAGTCATTTTACCAGGGTGTGTTTGGCAGCATAGGTGACATGTCTTTTCGACTAGCAACATATTTATAATTACATTGATTAGCCCCTGCAGTACCTCAGCAATGCAATGAATACATGGACTTGCATATTCTTTGATGGTGTCCACATGTCAAACAAACTTTGGTTTACTACATTATTGGAATAACATCTGCGGTTTTCTGTACTGTACATGTGAATATAAACTTGTAACTGGAAATGTGCTTATCAATAGCCTGTCTAATATGGCTTGTCAGTGTCACTGTCAAGGTTACATGTTATATGTTTGTGAACAATTTCCTAAACTCAAGAAGGTCTAAATACATAACTACATTGATTGGCAGACCTAAATAGTGAATTAACATTTTTTTTCATGCATTTTTCTATTTGAGTAACTCACTTGTAATTCTCATCCTCTGCTGAAGATCAATTGAATTGGCAGTTAGTCGATCCAAGATTTGTCGCTGTGTCATATCTCTAATCTATGAAAACAAAATGTATTTATCAAGACGCATAGGGATTAAGCTATACTGTCTGTTGGCTACTCATTCAAAAGAACTATGTATAACTCAAGAAGATCTAAATGACGCATCCGCATGGCATAGTGCATTAAGTCGCTGCCTTACAGGAAAAAGTTTATTGGTCATGGTAGTAAGTGTTTTGAGCATGACAACGATGCCATCTGGGGGGCAAATCTATTGTTATCTAAATTTCAAGAACAATTTGGCTATAATGGATGAAGACTGAGTGCATATTGCTCCATTCCAAACAAATCAGTCCATAAGACAAGAAGAGCTACAATGTTTAAAAGTTTGACTATGAAAGACAAAAAAATGTGGCACGCCAAAATCAGTTTCAGGCCGATTAGTTGAAAACTCAGTGCATGGTCAAAAATATGCAACAACTATAGAAGGCTGCTGCATTAATACAGGCATTCCTGTTGTGGCTATCAAATAAGCAGTGTTAAATGGTACATTTAATCAAGTTGGCTTGTCAGACACAGATAATGAGCTAATGGCTGTTGCTAGCTGTAATGTAATAGCTCAGCCAAGGCAGGCTGGCACTATAATTGAACCAGCAGTTGCACACCTCAGGCCGAACGGGGACAGTGTGCCAGGTTTGATATCAACCAGTGTAGCACAGTGGGTAGTGACATTGGACCATCATTGCTAAACAATGCAGACTCACATGTACCAGAGGCATTGAATCATGGTGTAGCTCCTCCAGAAAACAGGTCCCTCTAGTTGGTTAATTGTTTTAAAAAGGTTGAACACATCGACATTCACCAAACCTTGACTGAGGTATGTGAAACTAAGCTAGCGAAAACAATTCATCAGTAATTCAAACAAAAGTTACCATGCTGTTAAGTTTGCAACAGTGCAGACACGCATTTCTGCCCTTGGAGCTTTGGTTTTGAGCAGAGATAGAATATGAATTAAGGCTAGCTTGAGGAGTCAGCTAACAAATGTCTTAATTGATACAGGAGCCACAGTATCCTGTACCATCATCATGTATCTTATGATACCTCTGACTGAAAAAAATTACAGGTTTTGGCGACTTCAGCCATGGTTTTCAGAGAATTCCAGAAGGAGTTATGAGTCTCTGATGGTGAACTGCAGGCTAAAATGAAACAGGATTCATTGTATAAGCATCATAAAAATGTATCATGAATATGCTCCTGGGTCCCCAGAAAAAACAACAAATCTCATGAAGCAGTGCTGTCGGGAGCCAGGCCTGGCTGCCAAATCAGAATACTGGTGCAATACGTGCTTGGTGTGTGCTGCGGATAACCAAGAAAGACCAGACCATCAAAGGGGTCCCTTGAAGTCATTGCAGATTGACAGTGCAGGGCCCAGGAGGGGTACAAAGACTGTCTGGTCATGGGTAATAGGTTCTCTGAATGAGAGGAATGCACCCTCACCTGGAGTAACTCAGCACACTCCACATGTATTGTCTAATCAGGTCATACCTCTCAACTGCTGCCTTGCCTCAGAGACTAGGAAGACTCTCCACTATAGTGTTTCATGACACCTGGCAGAGCAATTCAAGTTCAAACCAATAACGAAACATTGCCGGTCATGATCTTTGTGTGTGTTTTTATTTTTCTTCCTTTATTTTTCTTTCTGCGAGAATGTGACAGGACCAACTTCCCTCAGATTAGGACAGCACATAGAGCTTCACCACGCTCAAGGCTATGGTAGATGAGTAAGGAGATACAATGGGCCATACACAAAAGCACCTCCAATTTATCCACAACAGTTAGATACATTTTAAGACCAAATTGTGTTACAAATATTTACTGCAATATAGGATCCACTTATCTCCCAGCCCGCAGAGGCAAGGGATTTTTACCTATACGCAAAGATATTAATACAAATCCCAGCATCCGTTTCGAACACAACATAACTGTCTGGTTCCGGTCGATCTGCGTGGAGTGTTACTATATTGCAGGACAGTCTACGTCATGATAGTAAGTGGTTCAAGCCTGACTGTTGCTTCACTGGCTTGCCTCAGACTTCCAGAACAAGGCAGCACTAATTGGAGTAGCGCTGCCCAGAATTCGGGATACATAAGCCGAATCATGTACCTTGTCATGTCGCTCTCCAGCTACTTCTTGTGTGCATATCGGGGCCCTGCAAATTCAATCATGGGGGTATAGTTGGTGAGCTTAATCATTTCGTACATGATCTAAATAGAGGCTTCCATTTTAGATTAGCAGTGCAAAAAGAATCGGCGGTTGGATGAAGCATGTGCACGCCCCTTGCCATCCCGCATCTGTCAAAGGGGTTGCAGAGCTGCCTACAAGGCAATGTCAGTGGGATTTGGGAGAGGAGAAAACTGGGAGAGAGCACATATATTCCTCATCTAATTTTGAGACACTTATACCGCGTCAATATACGATACATTAAGTGGACATGTAATGGACTATTACAGACGGAGAGTGGCGCTAGACCATTTTAAATGGTCCGAAAAGGCAGTCGACATTCTACTGTGCAATATGTGATCTGATCACAACATTTAATAGATATTATTGTATACAAACAGATGTCACGTTTTGTTTAGATATTATTGTATTTAAAGTTTTCAAAAGAAACTCACAAAAATTTTGAGACTAATGTGGTTGTGTATCCTGTGGTTCAATAAATAATACTGCGTTTTTTGCAGGTGTCATCGCAGTGGAGATACTTTATGTGGAGATAAAACAAATTTCACATATTTTAATGTTTCAGAAGCTATAGTATGAAAGCTTTTAGGAAAATTACTTTTCCTCAAATTGAATAATGAAGTCATATTTTATTTTAGCCAATATCATTTTCAGTGCCTTGTCTATGTTGTAAAATATTTTAAGATGATGAATTGACATGTTAAATAAAAAAAACACAAGGATACAATCTTTCAGTGGCACAAACCACAGTTTATACAGCAAAGAACACCCAGGCCAAGCTGAATTCATTTTCATCTCAAGTGACGTTGAAGGAGAAAAAGCAGCCAGTCAGATGTACAGTGCTGTATGTTGGGGCTTCCCCAATACCAACGAGAAAGCGGAAGAGAAAAATTAGGAGTTTACAGTACAATAAGGAATTACGGCCAATGGAGTGAAATCAATGATTTAGAGATTAGCAAACAACTTTTGTCAGTGTAAGATTTAAAAATAATACTGTAAACTTCTGAAGCAATAAAAAATATTTGAAATTAATTTGTTTGTTTGTGTTTTCTCCCAAAACAATGTACTTACTCGTGTTTTGAACCCACATTCTCTTGCGTGTAAGACCAGTGACTACTCCATTAGACCAACGACTACTCCATTAGACCAACAACCCTGCAAAGAAATTTATTGAAAACAGCTTTATTAATTAATGGACAACGGAGTACAGATGCTTTTGTGTATTTACTTAGAACGCATGTAATATCTATAAACCCGATTTTTGGCAAGCTGCTCTTAAAAATGTGATGGCTATTTGAATACAATTATATCTAAAGCACTTTAATGATACAGGAGCATGTTCTGTCTACACATACATATTTGTATTAGCTCAGCAAGAGCAATTCTTTGGTCCATTTTTGTTTTCTGAAAATTATTCAGTTGCCATAGCTCATGTCACTATAGGAATTGAACTGGTCATATTGTCAAAATCATCAACTGGGTCATCATTTACTCAAAACAGTCTAATACTTTAAGCAGTGGTGTAAAGTAACTAAGTATTAATACTTCGTTACTGTACTTAAGTATTTTTTTGTGTATCTGTACTTTACTTGAGTATGTATCTGTCTGCCAACTTTTACTTT